>CALNHX010004910.1:0-117536 GCA_940337035.1 Agriotes lineatus | reverse complement strand
TTTGAATATTTGGATACGGACTGCCGTGGAATTGTTGCTTGAAGTTAAGGGAAAGAGCTAGTCTTCAGAATTCCGGTGCAGGTCATCCTTGTGATTTAGTTGAGCATAAGAATAAACACATCTACAGCTGAGGTCGATTTGGATACATACTAAGGTGGAGGTATGGATGCTGTTTTAAAAAAGAGAGTTGGTTTCTTGTATTCCTGTGAAAAACTGTTTCCTGAGTTCTTGTGTCGATACCAAAGTAATTATTATATTTTCTATTTCGGTTACTCTTGTGGCGAATAGTATTTAAACAGTTTTCAACTCATGTAATTGCCATCCGCACAATTTTCGGCTACCTGTATACCAAATAGTACTAACGACTCGCGGTTTTGTCTAACTCGTTGCGATGGTCGTATACAAGTGTACATACGTCCTGGAGAGCGATACACTGCCGCGTGTATACAGAAAATGGACCGATTTGGAGCTGGATCGATCATGGTGTGGGATGGCATTAATATAGACTATAGACGGTCGCACCGACTTGGTTGCCGTTCCTCAATGTCTCAACACACAAATTTATGTTGAGACGATTCTTCAAGAGCATGTTGTACCATTTGCGAACAATATCGGCAATGGATTGATCCTACAACAGGATAATTGTAGAGTACATATCGCAAATTTAACAATAACCTTCCTCCAAGAACAAGAAATCCAAGTGATGGGGTGGCCGGCCAGCCATTAATCCAGACTGAAACCCCATCGAACACGTTTGAAATTTATTCGACAGGCGTATTAGGAAGCGTCTTGCTCCACCTCAGAATTTTCAGGGGTTGGCTGAAGTCCTTGTGGAAGAATAGCAAAATTTACCACAAGACATGTTAAGACATCTTATTCGCAACATGCCTCGACGATGCCAGGTTGTCATTAATATTAATGAAGGGCACAAGCTCTACTAAAACTTGGTATTCCGGCGCTAACAGAATTTCCATTACATTTCAATTTTGGTAGTCTTCGCAATAGTTTGGTGTTACTCAAGGAAACCGTTAAATTACAGCATATTTGTTGTTTGTATGTTGTTAAGTAATGTTGAAAGAACAATATACTATAAAGTTGATACTTGCGTCTGCTTTAATTTGAAAATTTCTGCACGGCTATAAAAGTGTTCCCCTAATTTTGTTGCGCAGTGTATATATACAATTCTCTGAATGTTGGTTGAACGGTTTCGCTTTTGTAAGGATCGACCGCAAGGTGTTTATAGTTTTGAGTAAGTACTACCGTTTAACTTAATATAGTAACAGTGTTGTTTTTTTGAGTGTAATTTCTCTGTATATGCGCGTTATTGTTTCGTGTATCGAAAATGTTTTGGATAAGAGTCTCGGAATAGCGGTTATATTTTAAAACATTTATAATCAAAATTCTTTTTCTTTTTTGATGATTCCATTATTAGAGCAAACAACTTTGACTCTATCTTAAACACTTTTTACTACACCTGCCTTTATGGTTTTGTGATGATCGGAGTTAAAATGTAAGTACTAGTGTATGTTCTCCTGCGGTATACTGATATACCGAGATTTATAACATTCATTCATGCATGATTTGTTTGTAGGACGTAACCAACGGCTTGGTAACATCTGCACGGGCACTCCAGCGTGTGGAAGACAATGTTTTTACTGAGACATTTGATTTTATTTTTGACATCGTGATTTATCACCTCTGTGTAGACAGGGCAAATAAATTGTAGAGCTGCTGTTCTAATCCAAGAAATGAAACAACAGGATCATTATAAGCTAGTTGCAAATTTTCCGACAAGATTGAAACAGTGCGCAGCACGAGGCATATAAGTCGCTACTGACCAGACATGATAGCCGCGTTGTCATAACTTTGACCTCCACAGTTTGCTAAATCAATACCCAATCTGTTCAGCAATTCTAGAACTTCATTGACATTCTGTTGACCTGTGTGTCCAGTATTCGGTTGGTAACATTGTAATGAATCGTTCGATTGGTGAACCGCTCTGAGACACGTATCCAATAACGACAGTTAGTTGATCAGCATGACTAATGTCAGGCGTTGAGTCTATGATCATAAAAAAATACTTGGCCTCCTTTATTTCTTCTAAAACCTTACTTTGTACCTGTTGCGCCATCTGAATGATTAATTCATCGACAATAGCTTGGGAAAGATAAGATGGAATACCTTTACTAGCGTTACCAAATTGAGTCATATGATCCGCCATAAATGTGTCAAACTTGACGCTCATTTCCATTACGCCCAAAAAATTTCCATTTGATATTTTGCCAATTAGTTCAGTATCAACACATGTTGCTAGGCCACATGAGGTTAACATCTTGATTGCTTCAACAACAAAATGTATAACACGGCTATTTACCTAGCCCTAACTCTACTGTACTATTAATTTATATTGATTGGGTCGCTAGCTTATTCAGTCGGAGAGGATAAGGCTCTATTAATATCGTCAGTGCGGCTGAGGGTAAGCTAATATTGTTTTGGGGTAGCTCTTTGTCACAGGGAATGCTAAACCTGCACATGCAAACACTATCAGCAATAAAAACCCAACAGTTTACACAAACAACATATAATCTGTAAGAAAAACACAGACACAAGGAAATACATATGAAAAAATACACAATAAAAAGTGCGCTACAAAGTACGAAAACGCTCGTAGTAGCACAAAAAAGGCGCTACTGCTATGGCGTCGAAATGCCAGCTTACTTCTAGGAGCGGCGGCAGCTTTAGGCGATGGTATATCTCTGCTTTCGAAAACTGGGGGTTCCCTGTGTGACGGTAGCGAATAATGCAGGCCACAACATACTACACAGAGTACTTTTAGTGCCGTTATTAGCACGAGTCGCACCTCTGTTGATTCGTGAGCTCAAGTCGATTGCCTGCTTACGACCCGCACCTTTTACTGGTTTGGGTGCGAATCTATCTCCCGCGGGCCCCCACGACATTGTTGCAATTCTACTTATCACTCCGCTACCTGGAATTATGCTGCTGTAGACGCAAATTTACTCACGTTCGCACAGGTAATCTCGCCTACAGATACTTATAATACGTGGCCGCTTATCACATAAGGCTACATATAACGAATACGGTTAGGCTTACTGCTAGCAATGTATATAAGAAAAAGGTATGAAATAAATGAATACAGGTGGCACGAATTGGTCCGTTTCACATGTTATGAAATTCAGCTTTCGGCTTCGTTTCATAATTTTCATGTCTCGTGTATAAACATTCACTTTTAGCACTTGTTGCACAAATAGCTGTTTTCGACTACCATTTCCTAAAGGAGGCTACTATTTGACACTTTACATATGTCAAAAGCATGCTGTTATTGCATACTATGCAATAAAAAAATTCTACGACCACTACTAAAAGTAGACCTTTTAGCACTAGCTTGTTTCACTAAAAATAAGGTTTTATAAATCAGCGTGTTAAAAGTGAAATTAACTGTTTACTTTTAGCACATGTGCAGTGGTTGTTGAATTTAGAATTTTAAACAGGAAGTGAGGTTATCAAGTTATTCTAGTTACTTCTTTCGTTCGAGTTAAAGTGTTTTTTAAATAATTAAAGCATTATGTAATAAATGAAGTAAAATGTGTCCCATTATAATTACCTTTGATAACTAATTTTGACAGCTACCGACTGCAGAAACAGTCACCTGCGCCGTCAGGGCCATCACTTTACTATAACATAAATTATAACTGTCATAAATGCAAATCTTTGTTAAATCGACATTTACGGGTTAATAACAGTAAATTTAAGGCGGCAGGAAAAATATTGCGTGCAAACTCGTGCATAAACGTCAACTTTTAGCACTTGTTGCACAAATAGCTATTATTGTACACATCTGTCACTTTATTGTATGCTTCTGTCAAAACTGTTGGAAGGCATACCTAACATGATTTTTAACGAGTTTTCAATTTTAAATGACGTGAACGTTTTTTAATCTCTTGTAGCATGTGGTAGTCGAAAAAATTATGTATACAACTCGTATCTAAAGCTTCTTTTTTTGCACTTGTGAGATTTAAAAAATTGGCCTTCCGCTCCTTCTTCAAACTTTCTCACGCGTGCAAAAAAGTGGCACTTTAGCTGCTCGTATAAATAACTATTAATTTGTGTTCAGGTGTTTAATTTGGGAACTAATAATTAACATTCTTTATGCGTGTGTTTGTGTGACGTATTTCTTAATATGTTGATAGTAAAGTATGCAAAAATGATTTTCATCTAGTATGGTTAAGGAATAGTTCCTAATTTATACTTAAATGTGAAAGTTGCCATTTGATTTTTAAGTGGCTTATAGTTGCATTTATAAAATAGGAACTATTCCATGGCCATACTAGATGAAAATAATTTTTGATCATACTATATAATAATTATTTATTCTAGTTCTATGAATAACGAGCAACTGCCTTTACGGTTCCAGGGTGGAGGGGCTGTTTATGAAGTACTTCATGTACGACTGAAAACGTCTGTGGTGGTAAAGTGTTTGTCGGTGCATAATCCCGGAGCTCGAGCGCATCGACTTGTAAACTACATATTAGAGTAGGAAACTTAGTGGTAAAGTAACAATAACTGTACTACATTTATCACCGTAAATCATACACGAGTGGGCAACTTTACGGAAAAGTGTTCTAACATTCCAAATTGCATTATCCATTAGCCTACTGTTTCGGGGACTACTAATTAATCCTGATTTAGTATCATTTTTACTTGCTTCCATTAATGATATTTTTGGGCAGTTTACAAGTGTAGATCATTTAATAAAATTCCTTTAATTTTTGTTCAGGTGTTTCATTTGCAAACTAATAATTTACATTTTTTGTATTGTGTGTAAAGTATTTCTTAATATATTGGTACTATAATACTAAGTTATTCTAGTGCCCGAAGATGCCCAACTGCCTTTTCGATTCGAGGGGCTAGTTTATGGAGGACTTTACGTAGGTACGACAGAGGGGGTCTGTGGTGGTGGTGGTAACGAGTTTGCCTGTGCGCAATCCCAGAGCTGGAGGACATCATCGACCAGATCCTGGTGGAATTTGTGTACCTTACTGTATTACGTATTTATGTCTTGATGAAAATGTAGCTTTTCAACAGTCTGTTTTTCGTTAAATTGGTTGAAGCTGCTCGAGGGCTTTAAGCCCTTTACCTTAAACTGAAGACTAGCTGGCGGCGAGATGTTCTAGACACTGACTTCAAGGTCCTGGTCTTGGTCTAGAACTCAAGGCCAAGTGGTGGGGGAGTTTCTAGCCAGCAACCTTAAACTCAAGGTAAAGTGTGCGGGAGATGTCCAGGATTTGAACTAAAGTGCGACCTTGAAATCAATGCTGAGAAATGAGCGTTCCAACTTTTCACGTGGCCTTGACCTTGAACTCAAGCCCGAGTGGCGGGGGTGGTTCCAGATTTGCACGTGCTGATGGACTTGGCCTCGAAAGTAACCTTGACCTAGAACGTGTCCTTGAACTTGGCATTGAACTCAAGGGCAGGTAATGAGGGGTGGTTCCAGAACGGTCCACTCTACTCTACTAGAGACAGAGTTCAGTAAACAGGTGTCTACAATTCCGAATGGCATAAAACATATTTTATTATTGACTATTAGTCGCCTTGCATCTGTATTACTTTCAGAATTTTAGGTTAGTTCAGTCAAATCTAGTCTGTTACAGCTCAAAACTTTTATAACCTTAAAGCACTTTGGGTTTAGACTAAATGGGTCGTTAGGATACGTTAATCTTGAAACAGGCTAATATCACTCTAATCACGCCTCAATTTGCTGTAACAGACGGTTGACTATTGCTCAGGGAAAAGGGAGTGAGGTTCGAAACAACACGACGTACTTTAATCAAAATAAGAAGGGAAATGAGCGCCACGAGTTTCGTTGATAGAATGGGGAGAATCTTTTCTGCCGGCCCTCGTAGAAGTTCGAAGTCAAGGGACTGACGCTTCACTTCGATGGGATTGTGCGATGTTTCGGCTGCTTGGGAACCTACCTTCTGAACGCCCAGATTATTGGAGAATTCATTTCTACACCAAAGTTGCTTTTTTAGTTCCAGTAGTACTGTCGCAGCTTAAGTAGAAGTTGCTTCTGCTTAGTCCATGTATGTTTCTACCACGTAACCGTCGATCCAAATGCACAACTGATCCAAGCAGTTTTTCTAGTGCTTTTAAAGGTACTTGCAAAGGACTTATGGGCTTGTAAGATGGAAATTCTTCCGGAGTTTTCCCGGTTTACGTATCAGAATGATTTGAACCATCTTCCATTGCTCAGGAAAATAATTATATCTAAGTATGTCATTAAATATATTATTCAAAATTGTTATCATATCCCTTTTAATCTATAAAACTTTTGCTGTACCCTGGAGACTTCTTGGGGTCGGTTTTTTTCATGATCTTCAACTCTAGATATCGTAGTTCTTTTCACGAGTCGCATTCATTTCGAAGGGCTCAGACACTTAAAATATTCCACTTAGCATGTCAATATTTGACGTGTTTGTACGACGCCATTATTGTTTACCTTTATATTTAGTTTTAGTTGACCATGAACTGCGCTACACTTCGCGACCTAGCAAAAAAATTGTGAACTAGAGAAACAATTTACCTGCTATGAAAATTGAGTCGATCCACTTACATCTCTTACACTATGCTGGTTGCTAACAAATAAGTTTTTCCTTTGTTAAAAACAAACTCTATCAATGGCCCAATTTGAATATGATTGTTTGAAACAAATTAAGAGTCAACAAAAACAAAAGAATATCAAATACACACAAAATGCACTTAATATTGGATAAACGCTATAGTTTCTAGTATAAAACCGACAACGTATTTGATATCAGCGCACTGAAATACCCCTTAGTGAAACTTTCAGTCCGCTCCATGATGATGCCTAGGAGAACTGTTTTTTTGCTTGTCCTGTGATATGGACTCCATTCCACCAAATCTGATGCCAGAAAGCTGTTTGAGAGTTTATGTAACTATGTGTGACACTGTTATTTTCACTAAGGATTCACAAAATATGCCAAATGCAATAACTGGAAGATTTTACAGGTATGCTTCCATATTTGTACAAAGTAAACGTTTCAGCTATCGCTTGTTTTTGTAGGACCTTCTATGGACCCCATTCCCCATTGCAACTCAGCCTGCTGTGTGCATAGTTTCTGTGCGTTTTATGCAGCCTGCAAAGATTCCAAAAGCATTTCTGTTCATGTGTGATATCCTAACCTTCCGGACACATCTGTATTCTTTGCGAATTTGGCCAACTAAAGCCCGTCTACAGATCTCAACTTGTTACATTAGTTGTTAAACTTTTACATGCACCATCAAAGAATTAAAAATAGGGACAAGTACTAAAGTGAATTTTGTCGTTTTTGTTATAATTAGTTGGCATTAGGTTTCATTGTAAATTGTAATATTAATATTAACATTAATATAACAAGTGTTGGAGCGCAGTTGTCTCCGTGAAGACTGACATCCTATATACACGATTGAACTGCAAGTGTTCCTATTTTTAATTCTTTGATGATATCTTTAGGAGCACAAAGTAACCGTACGTTTTAGTATGTCATCCACTATTCGTTATTTTGCACACACTTGTCCTGCATTGTTTCACTAGTGTCAGACTGTTTCCGTTTTAAACCATCTGCCCTAGTTGCATGCTTGTTCTTTATGCTTTAGTTTAATGAGTATTCAACTTATTATCTCTGAATTTGTCAAATATAACTTAATTTTTAATTAAAGAACCAACCTGTTGAGAGTTGATTTTACCTAAACGCTGTGAACGCAGTTGACATTGTCTGCGTTTCGATTTGTTTCTACCAAATTAATTATTTTGACAAAGACAGTCTCTTTTTAGTGCTTACTCTGATTGATGTGACATTGACATGACTGCCATATTTTGCTTGAAAATTTATCTTTTTGTGCCTGTAATATTTTTAGCAGAGTAATTCATTATGGCTAGATCAAAGTTGTAACGCAATTTCTTAGGTGCGAGCCTAGGTATATCATAGCGTGTACACGGAAATGTCGGACATAGGAAAAGGACAACGTTAAAAATTACGAAAGATGGACTATATTGTAGCATTTAACATAGCAACGTTGCCCAGAACTAACATTTTAAAGATACATTTGGCCAAATTTTAAAACAAACAGAATGTTTGTACTGTCACATTAACTGAACATCTGTAATGTTTTATTCTAGTCCTTTTTCCTATATATGGCATTTCCATTTGCACCCTGTATATATACTTTCTGATACATACAGGTGCTTGTACCTAGTTGAATACTCATCTGACTTACATATACACTTTCTTCAGAATGTACAAAACTTTTAAAAAATTAAATAATGTATGTAAATTTACTTATCGCATTTCATTTGGTTATGTACTACATTTCTACATTCAAAAATCGTTTAGATATCGTTTAGAAATGTGGACGAAAAACCTAACCTGCTAACCTCAAATTTGACATAGACTTACAGAGTCACCAACAACACACTTCAGTACTGCCAAACGCATAACTTCAACTGGAGCTGTTGATTGTGCTTTAGTACATATAAACGAGTTCTGCTTTGACATTTAGTGTCACTTGTATGTAAAAATTTAATATTTCTTATGAAATACGATAAAATAGTATACGCAACACGATATAAAAGTGGTTTTATTGAACTCGTATGGCCGTTTAAGTACTACTTGCTAACACTCGTATTCAAACCAGCCATACTTGTTCAGTAAAACATCACTTTTCTAAACTTGTTGCGTAAAATACTATTCTATAATACAATAAAAAATCTATCAAAATTCAAATTAAATCTTTCCTTTGCTTGTTGATTACTAATGCACGGCCTATTATCAACAAATACATCCGGCAAATAGCTTGGTTATTTGTATTGTATTGTATTATCTGTAACCTCATTTACCTTGCGGTGTAGAGAATGGTGCTTTATGCGCTGGCATCTGGCAACGAAAATAAATTCTTCACCACTGTGGCACAGCCATACTTGACGTGTAGTTAAAATAAGAGAGTTGTTATTAAGATTTCGAAAATTATGAAAAATAATAATTTAAAATAAGATTTAAACTCGTCTTTAAAGTGTGCTAATAATGCCAAGACAGTTTTATTCTACTTAACATAATCAACGTATAACTCAAAAATTAAGATGGCTAGGTCGAATTTAATTTTTGAATATTCAGCATTAGAATGTGCAACTTTACCCTGATATTGTATCTCTTATAATAGTAAGCCTGGCAATTGAATAACCCTATATAAATATACTAGCTGTTACCCGCGACTTTGTACGCGCGAGGTTCGTTGTTTGTGTATTAAATAATGACTAATTATTTCCTGTCATCCCACCTCATCCCATCCCTTCCCGTCCGGTCCCGTGCTGTCCTGTCCCGTCCCCTCCTTTCCCGTCCCGTCCTGTCCAGTCTCGTCCCGTCTCCCCCGTCCCGTTTCCTCCCCCCTTCCCCTCCCATCCCTTCCCGGCCAATCCCGTCCCGTCGTCGCGTCCCTTCCCTTCCCATCATCTCCTATTTTCACCTTCAGGGGACAAATTTCCAAAAACTTTGAATGACTTAGTTCAACATTTGATCTTACCAAATTTCAACCTCTTTTTTACCCCTTTAGGAGTTGAATTTTCAAAAGTCCTTTCTTCGCGGATGCCTACTCCCTATTAGAAATCTGCCTGCCAAATTTCAAATGCCATTTTCGCAATCAACGTCCCAAAATACCTCAATAACGGCACCCATATCGATTTTTAGGCTTATTTACCCCATTTCACCCCCTAAGAGGTTGGTTTTCGGAAAATCACGAAATACGTGATTGCTTATTTGATTTAGGAGTACTCCTACGAAGTTTCAAGGCGAAATGTCTATTTAATATTATTCTTCCATACAAAATTGGAACCCCCATTTTACCCCTTTAGGGGTTGAATTTCGAAATATCCTTCCTTATTCCTTGTATACATCATAAACGAAACGTCTGTACAAAATTTCAGCTTCCTAAGTTCAAGGGTTTGGGCTGGGCGTTGATGAGTGAGTGAATGAGTGAGTGCATGAGTGAGTGAGTCAGGACTTTTAGAAATATATATAAGATACAATTTTAGCACTTCATGGATTTTATTATATTTGTTACAATAAAATAACATATTACTTCATCTTTAGTTATTAGAAGAATACTAGTTTACATATACAAGGTGATTCATAAGTATTGTCATTCAATTAAACAGGTGTATTCTAAACTCAGTAGATGTACATTGCACTACAAAATAAATCGCATAAGGAAAAAAGTAGCATTAGGATCTATTCCTAAACTTTGATAAACACTACCTAACACCAACACCTGTATTGTAAAGCTAGCATCAGTAGCAAATTATAAGTTGTAGATCAAATAATGTATTTAATTTGTGCTTCGCTCATTTAGGCACAATCGGGCGTTACATTTAGCCAACGCTTGGTTTTGCGATATTGCGATCTCAGCCGCTATGCGCGAACGAAGCGTAAACCGGTACGTCACGCAGTTTGTATCCCACCCCCTCTAAAAAACCAGATAAAGAGGGCACCGAAGAGTATAAAAGCAAACTTCCGCCGTCTTTTCAAAACACTTGAGTCCAGCGACATGACCAGCAGCTTTAACTTAGAAGTGCTTTCCGCTGTATGCCCGCTCGGGCCTAGCCCCAAGTCCTGCTCGAACCGTCAACTTGAGCCTTCACCTTGAATCCTTGAACTTCCCTCTCATTAATCCTTTCCTGACCCTATCTTGTGACAGGTTTCTGTCTCATAGGACAATCTGTTAACTCAAACCCCGCACCCTACCTCCACTACGTTACGTTGACCGGCTTCATTGAGGTTATTATAATCTAAAAACTCATTAAAATGCTAGCGTACCTATAGGAATAGCATTGTAGGTTCAACATCATCCTAGTAGCTTACCGAAGGCAAATTCCACTACACCGGCCGGGACACTGAATCGGATGCTGCCTTCCAGTGGTTCCGCAACCAATTTACCTGCAATCGACAGATTTTGCAACAGGTAAAACTTCACGTTTAACTTATTGCTGGAGTCTTGAATTTGTATACCAGAGACCTATAACGACATGCACGGCTTAATACACTGCCAGTGAAAGCCAGGCAAATTGTATTTTTTGTTTCACGATATTTTTCCAGACGGCAAAACATAAACAAACCACCATTTCCTGCCCGCATGTACTCTGCCGCTTGATCTATAAGGCAGAAGACCTACATGGACAAGGGGCCTACTACCTGGTGAACCTTTGGCGTAATTTGGGTTGCAGCCCATCCACAAAAACGATGTACATTCAGATTCACCCAAATATAATTTGTGTTACAATATTATTATACAAATCATGCCGCATTACAGTTTATGTTTGTAATTAATAAGAATTCATTATATGATTTAGAGGACAAATTATGTTTTTCCTGACCTTCTACATTTGAGATTAAGGAACATTTTTCTGAGTTACTTGAGGTGGAAATTAACGAACCTTCATGGGCTTTTCCGAAATTAATGGAAGCCATAAATATCCAGAATAATTTAACAGGACTGAAATTAAATTCAAAAAGTCAAATCGTTTCAGTATTATGTAAATTAGGTAGGAGTACTTGCATTAGCCACTTTCCAAATGTGGGTAAAATACGCACAAATGTTTTTTGCTTCTGCATTTTATCCAAAGTTGGTCTTCAACCAGTTATGCAAAACTATGTTTATAGAAATTAATTTCAATGACCCCCAATTAGTTTAAGGAATTAAAATTCTATTTTTTGTGGTGTTATTATTAATTTTTGACATATAGTTTATTATCCAAAATTGTTCTGTTTGATGTTTTCCAACTACTCTTAAATTTAATGACAATACTTATGATTCGCCCCGTTATAAACAGTCCCTTCTGCTATAAGATCACAGTCATATACTATTGTATCAACCATTTTTCAGTATTAATTTGCATCCACAAACACTGCGACATCAGAGTTTTCTCATGTATGTGATTTTATTGTATAACTACTTTCTTTTTATGTGTCGTTTCATAATTGTAATTCAAGCAACTGTACGTTTTTTTCCTGTATGAATTCTCACATGTCTAACTAAAGAACTTCTTTGTGCTGTTCTGAATTCACAAACGGAGCAACTATACGGTTTCTCTCCTGTATGAATTCTCATATGTACTACTAAACGATTTTTCTGTGCTGTTCTGAATTCACAAACGGAGCAACTGTATGGTTTTTCTCCTGTGTGAATCTTCATATGTTTAACTAAATGATTTTTCACTGTTGCTTTGTATTTACAAACAAAGCAACTGTATGGTTTTTCACCTGTATGAATTCTCACATGTTTAACTAAATCATTTTTCTGTGCTGTTTTGAATTCGCAAACGGAGCAACTATATGGTTTTTCTCCTGTATGAGTCCTCATATGTATAATTAAACGTTTTTTGTATGCTGTTCTGAATTCGCAAACGGAGCAATTGTATGGTTTTTCTCCTGTATGATTACTCATATGTATAACTAAATCATTTTTCCTTGCTGTTCTGAATTCGCAAACGGCACAACTGTATGGTTTTTCTCCTGTATGAATCCTCACATGTTTAACTAAATCACTTTTCCTTGCTGTTCTGAATTCGCAAACGGAGCAACTGTATGGTTTTTCTCCTGTATGAATCCTCACATGTTTAACTAAACCATTTTTCCTTGCTGTTCTGAATTCGCAAACGGAGCAACTGAATGGTTTTTCTCCTGTATGAATCCTCACATGTTTAACTAAATCACTTTTCCTTGCTGTTCTGAATTCGCAAACGGCACAACTGTATGGTTTTTCTCCTGTATGAATCCTCACATGTTTAACTAAATCATTTTCCCTTGCTGTTCTGAATTCGCAAACGACACAACTGTATGGTTTTTCTCCTGTATGAATCCTCACATGTTTAACTAATTGATTTTTATATGCTGTTCTGAATTCGCAAACTGAGCAACTGTATGGTTTTTCTCCTGTATGATTCCTCACATGTATAACTAATTGACTTTGATGTGCTGTTCTGAATTCACAAACGGCACAACTGTATGGTTTTTCTCCTGTATGAATCCTCACATGTTTAACTAAATCATTTTTCCTTGCTGTTCTGAATTCGCAAACGGAGCAACTGTATGGCTTTTCTCCTGTATGAATCCTCACATGATTAACCAAATCATTTTTCTGTGCTGTTCTGAATTCGCAAACGGCACAACTGTATGGTTTTTCTCCTATATGAGTCCTCATATGTTGAACTAAATGATGTTTCAGTGTTGCTTTGTATTCACATACAGAGCAACCATATGGTTTTTCTTCTGTATGAATCCTCACATGTTTAACTAAAGAATTTTTCTGTGCTGTTCTGTATTCGCAAACGGAGCAACTGTATGGTTTTTCTCCTGTATGAGTCCTCACATGTTTAACTAAATCATTTTTCTGTGCTGCTCTGTATTCGCAAACAGAGCAACTGTATGGTTTTTTTCCTGTATGAGATCTCATATGTAGAACTAAACCACTTTTCTGTGCTGCTCTATATTTACAAACAGAGCAACCGTATGGTTTCTCTCCTGTATGAGTCCTGATATGTACCACTAAAGCACTTTTTCGTGTTGCTTTGTATTCACAAATCGAGCAACTGTATGGTTTTTCTCCTGTATGAGATCTTATATGTTGAACTAAATGACATTTCTGTGTTGCTTTGTATTCACAAACCGAACAAATGTATTCTCTTTTTCCTGTATGAGATCTCATATGTTGAACTAAACAACTTTTCTGTGCTGCTCTATATTCACAAACAGAGCAACTGTATGGTTTTTCTCTTGTATGTTCTCCTCTAAAAGCTATCATAGCGATATTTATATTATTTGTCAAATGCTGTGTTCTCATAGTCTTCATTTTTCAATGTAAAGTCTTCTTGTTTGATACTAATTTCTGCAATACTGATGTTATCAATACTTTCGATGATTTCATATGACTTATCAAAATCTTCACTGTTATCCATTTTCTGTGACATACAAGATGCAGTTCCTGTGGAACTACAAGTTACTCTTCGCAGTTTCTTGTTTAATGTTTATTATGTTTGCTTAAATTTCTTTTAACGATATGTGAGCCAACGTTGGACATCTCCACTCCTACAACAAAAGTATATTGTCATTAACCCATTAAGAATTTAGCGATACAGCACCATTATAATGTAGACTAATTAACAGGCTAGTAGCACTATCTATAAACATTTCATAATATAAAGCTGGACAGTACGCCCTCATAAACCGGTAGTACTCATAATCTGCAGTGGCAGACTCAACATATGAAATTCCATAATTAATTATGCGGCATCCAAATATTGGCTTCCCTAATTATTTTACAGCAAAATTTCATTTGATTATTTGAAAGGATCAACTAGAGATCGCAAAAAATGCGAATTTTTTGCTAGTTGGTGCAACTGTTTTTTACGGAAACTGATACAACAGGAGAAGAAGGACACCTAAATATACCACATATGTGCCCACAAAGTAAAAGGTAATAAAAGTGTGCAAAGTTTCACAATCTTAAATTTTAATGCTAATTCTATTCGTAACAAAATAACGAATTTTCAGTGTTTTGTGACAGCAACCAACCAGATGTTATTTGTATTACTGAACATCGGCTCAAAAATAATGAAATAACTTTTTATCAACCCAAGAATTATAAATTATGTAGTTATTCTTGTAAGAATGTACTCAAATGTGGCGCACCTGCAATTTATGCAAAAATGGCTTAAATTTTGCATAATTTGCCAATTCAGCTAATAAGAAAGAATTTTGAGGTTTTCTAAATGTAGTCGCGCGGGGAAACTAAATCCCTAATTGTTGTATGTATTTATTGATCTCCCTTGAGTGACTTTGAATTTTTTTCCGACAACTTAAATAAACTTTTTGATGTTAATAAATTGATAATTGTTTGTGCCGATTTTAATTGCGATTTTTCAAATCCAGATAACTGGGCTGAGACGTTGTTACTTTTCTCTGCCTACAATTTAATGTCACATGTTAAGCATGGGAATGCAGCGATGTCAACAAGCTGCCAATGGCAGCCATGACTCGCGGTTCTACATTGAAGTGAAAACACACAACAGAAAGTGAATTAATAGGTGGAAAGTGCACGGGCGGATAAAGTGAAGTGCAGTGCAAACACCAGCAGAAGGAACAAACCTACGACGAACGAATCAAAACCACTAAATACAGCGAAAGAGCAGAAGGTCACCACAGTAAGGCCGAATCTCGCAGACCGCACCCTATCACAAAACAAGAAGCGTGTTACGGACAAGCGACTCGCGTTTGGTGCAACACAAACGAGCAAACGCAGCTAAAGGAGCCCATACACGAAAAACAGCGAAGTACCAGTACAATGGAGGAAATTCTGCAATCCTTACAATCGCTACGGGTGGAATGCAAAGGACTCCACAGAGAAGAGGAATAACTTAATACGACATAGACATACTGGCAACTCAAGAACCGAATATAAAGGAAATAATACAGTTCATCCACGGAGACTATATGGTGCAACGGAAGAGGAGATGCAAATAGGTTGGGAGTAGTGTTATCTACACGGGTTCTGCCTCAAAATGTGTCACTACGCAGGTTCCCTACGCAGGTTTTGGCGGAAAATTGAAATTCTGCGCAGGTGTCTGCGCGGGGTTTTTGCGCATCATTTTGGCAGTAAATTCCGATTGTGCGCAGGTTTCTTTGGCAGGGTTTTTTGCGCAGGTGGTGACGTCATTTTCCGAGAATTTGCACCAGATGTGAGGGTGACGTCATTTCTCGGAATTTGCACCGGATGTGAGTCATTGTATGAGAATGTAGTCGTGAGACTTGTTGAGACCTGTGCAAACTTGTTCAAAGAGGTATTTGCACCGAATATGTGCCTTTACACTATACTTATTAATTTGTGTTATATGAATTAAAATATTTGATAGATATTTTGAAAGTTTGTATAGAAGGCTCATGTAAGAATTAGCCTGAAAACATTGTGGAACGTATGAGAATTTGATATTTTGCATAAACATTTTGAGCATGTGTATAGTAAGTGTACCTGCATAAATTAATTGACATGAACGTTTACATACACTTCTCCAGCTTTATTATTTAAAACTCCACCCTCGTGGGAAATTTATCCTCAAATCTTTAAAACACAATAATTTGTAAGTACTATTAACAGTTATAACATATTTAATAATTCTTCTGTATATAATTTTTAGGAGGATTTCGCATAATGCAATCGACATTTCTGCCAACACCTGGTGCACCTTGACTTCAAAATGGCTTTCAGCCTTGATTTGTATTTTAAGGATTTTACAATTTTAAATTCGCATTCTAAAAATGCTTGAAATTACGGTATGTTCTTTTTTTCTTTGTTAATACATACATTTT
This sequence comes from Agriotes lineatus, assembly GCA_940337035.1. Taxonomy (NCBI): domain Eukaryota; kingdom Metazoa; phylum Arthropoda; class Insecta; order Coleoptera; family Elateridae; genus Agriotes; species Agriotes lineatus. Next base: position 101,109 of record CALNHX010004910.1, on the reverse strand, counting down.
TAATATTTATAGAAATTATTATTACGGAATACTAAATAACCAAATTATGTCCAAGTCCCAGTTTAACAAAGAAATATAAGTTTTCCATTTTATGCTACTCAAAAACTTTCATGTTTATCCTTAAAAGATGTTTAATTTTGAATAACAAAATTTACGAAATCCAGTCAGAAGTTCTAAATGTAATTCTGATTTCATAAACAAGCAGTTTTAATCTCCAGTTTTGCTTCATAATTTCGCCAGTTAAATTTAGATCTGTTTAATCATGAATTAAACAAGCAAATTTCAGTTCACATTTACGAAATATTAAAAAACCAATACTGTTTCGCGAGCATCGAGTTTAAAGACCGGAGCAAACCTGCAACTTGGCATTTCACGCCGTAATCGACCTTACTAATCCCAAGTTCACCGCTCTGGCTTGCAAACGCACACGGAAATATAATCAGCTTACAGTGTTGAATTGCTATTTCGTACCTTTAAACGCGCTCCAGTAGTCTACACAATAATTGAACTTTGTTTTGTGACTTAGCTATGCTATTTTGTTTTGTATAAATAGACCATTTATTTTTATAATAAGATCAATCTGCATCTAATGTCTGATTCATTCACTACGTCGCTACCCTGCTCCTAAGCCATAATATCATTGGGACGTGAGGCTGCGTCCCCCAGGGTAGTTTACTGTCGTCCCTTTAAGTGCCATTGACTACATTGGTTTATAACATAAATGCAGTTTCATTTATGTGCTTAAAATTAGGGATAGAACCAGCGCAAAGCAACGGAAACCTGATCAGCCTCCAGGCAATTCTGTTCAAAGATGCTTACTAAATACCAGGTGAATATAATTTACATTACATTTTATTGCTATGAAATGATTTTTATTTGCTTTTAATTTTAAAATAACTTTTACAGATATTACTGATCATAAATTTGCGTTATTGAGAAATGACTACAAGTCTTTACTACTAATTTATCTCTTTGGACTGGATGATGAAACGTGTTTTTTGTTGGAACTCCTTTTTACAAGGTATTTTCTTGAGAATATGTTTTTTCGTTTCACTTATTCGTTTTTGTTTTTTCTTGTATTACAGATTTCAAAGTGTATTTTTAACTGTGTAAGCTGTGTACCTGACTGAAGAAGACACATAGAATGTCGAAATATATCACCATGTTGTAGAATTTTCTTTCTGAATATTGTCTTTAGTTGCCACTCTCCTTTTATTAAAAGTTTTATTGTCTATGCCAGCTACTAATTTTTAACATAATTTATTTTTAATAGTTCCCCATAAATGAAAATTTAATGATGTGATACCAAGCGATATAGGTGACCATACGATTAGGGAACTGTTACGACCTATCCGCCTTCCCGAAAAATTCTCATTTAACCATTCCCTAACCACAACTGCATTATGTATAGGCACTCCGTCTAATTGGTAGTACATTTCCTGCCATACTGCAACTGGAAGATCATGTAAGGCATTCCACAAATCGTTATTTAAAAATTCTAAAAAGCGCAGAGCATTTAAATTTTGTCTACAAAAGAATGGTCCTATAATACTATTGTTTAGAATTCCACACGAAACGTTAATTTTTTGAGAATACTGATGTTTACAGTTTATTATCCAGTGTGGGTTATCTGCAGACCAATATTTATAATTTGGCGATTAAACTATTCCGTTGGTGGTAAATGTAGCCTCATCGTCATCAGTAAAAGTGTTTTCTTTAAGAAACTCTGATCATTTAAAAAATTACCTTGACTTCACAAAATATACAAACGCCTTTCAAGATCCCCTTTTTCCAATGTATGCAGAAATTTCAGCTTGAAAGGAATTTTCTTATGTCTCCGAAGACATCGTTTTTCGACACTCAGTGATATAATTCATAATAACTTCATCTTCAGAATGATGATGATTCCTTCTAACCGATTTTGTCACATTTCCAGTATGAATAAATACATTGTTAATTCTTAACACAGTCGTATGTGTAACGGGAGTACGGACTAGATGTCTGATTTTAAATTCACGGGTAGCTTCCCGTGTTGAACGATCATTATCACCCACTAATCTTATTATCTCAACTTTATCTGCCAAAGTTAAATTTGCAGCCATATTATCTTATTTTCAATAATTTTAATTAATTGCACTTAATGTGATAAATGACATGTGGATAGCAATACACTGTTTCTGACGTAGTAATGAAAAGACATGGCAAACTTGCGAGATTATTATTAGAATTTTCCTGACTTGGAAATTTTTTGAGATTTCATAATTTTTTTTTAATGAAATTTCGGATTTAGCTTATTTGAATGATTCTGACCAACTTTCACTAACAAGATTCTGTGTGATAAAAAAATCCCTAATACGACTTCTTCAATTTTGATGTTTATTTTAAATCATAGTCAACTAGCATTTTACCGTGAAGGGAAAGTAACTTACCCTAAAAGTACAATTTAGTGAGCGGTATAATTAGATTAAAAATTTTTTAAAAATCGATAATATTTAAATAAATAGTGCTATCTAAATTGAGACGCATTGTATTGATTTTATTTGTCGCTATATTGGACATATGGAACCAAGTAGGCTACCTTGTATAGATTTGGAAGATTTATGGGAATTTTCGATGACTCTACTCCTACACAGCCAGGTAACCATCTGAGAGGCCTCTATGCGCAGCAAGGGTAATTTTTGATGCACATTTAGTACAGATACAGTTGTGTTCATTAAAGTGTTGTACAGCATTTGTGCTTTGTGAGTATAAATTAATTACACAAAGTTAAAAAGGGCGTTGTATACACATATACTTTGAAACTGTGTTGAGTAATAACACAACCATCAATAAACTTACAACTGTCGCTGTACAACAGATTTTTGAACACAACTGTACATAAATTCTTTACCTATTAAGTTATAAGACTAGCAGTCCAGTGAGACAAATGTCTCATTTTATAAAACAAAGAAGACCGTTTTGCAAATAGAACGCGTATTCACCACACGTACGTATATAACGTCATTGTTGGTAGCAAACTACCAGTCGCATTCGCCTTGATAAAATTTGCCTAGAATCTAACCTAAAAAGTTAGGATTAGGATAATTAAGAAAATAATTAGTGTTAGAGACTGAAATTCGGTTCCTGACCTGACATGACCATTCCAAACATATAACTTTAGTAACTTTTTTCTCTATCTCTTATGGTTTGGCTGCTGAAACAGCGTCCCAGACAGACAAAACAGCGTCCCGGACAGACACGTCTATTAGATAAAGGATCTTGCAAATACTTAATCAGTTTAGTAGAGAGAGTATAAGAAGTATTTATATTCCGGCTATAACTACTGACATAAACGCCTGATGTATTTTGAATAAACTGTCAATATTCCAAAAATTAATGAATGTTTCCAAAATAACACATCAGAAGTGTAATTTTATTAGTTATTAGCATGATTACGAGAATACAGTGGACCCAGATTCTATATTTTAGCTGATAAGAGTAACCCAATTATCACCAAAGGCATATAATTGGCTTAGTACGCTTAAAATCCAGGTAAGAGATTAGTGTCATCCGGGTTCCTATCTCCATTCTTATTAAACAGAAGTTTTATGGCCAATTAATAATTCAATCTCAAGGATGTTATGTAAAAAATCAATATCTAGACTAAGTACTTTATACACTTACAATTAATTTCTGTGAAATTAACACCCTTCAAATAGTTTTTTAATTGAATCATTTTCGAGACGTGTTTAAAATAATGGTTGAATAGAATAAAACATTCATGCCTGTATTACAGAATTTTTAGACTAAAGTTTCTTATTATAAAGGTAAAATGGCCACAGCTGATTACATTGATTACGATACAAGCTAAAAGATAAAGCTGAAAATCTATTATCCAAATTTTCTTCAGTTTAAAACACGAGTGACAAAAATATTCTGGATTTTTACTGTTACAAATTGTATTTAATTTGAAAATTCCACAAAATCAAAATTTTAATTTGATAAACATTTTTGGTGTAACATTAAGACAGAAGTTCGAGCTTCTGTTCCTTTTTTTACGACAATCACATCGCCATAATTGTGTTGTGGCCCACTGAGATTGTTTATAAATTAAAGTGTTTAAACCGCTACAGAAATAACATTTTTATCTTGCAGTTTTAATAAACAACTGTTACTTTAAAAATCTGTATCCCAGCAAACTCGTAGTACATGCTTTAATAGCTTACTTACACACTGGTATCATAATATACAAGGTGGGGCAATAGAATGTGGTTTTAGAGCGTTATTATAGAAGATTGGGATTGACTAGAAATAAAACATGTACAGAGAAAAAAATTTTGATACAATGCAATTTATTATTGTGTAATTATTTTTTGAAAATATCATTTTTCAGGTGGCCTCCCCTACAACAGATGCATTCGTGCAATCTGGCAGAGAAACTTGTAGCAGTGAAGTTTTAGGTCCATTTGTAAAATACGGCAGACTCTTGGTCGATACGTTTAATGCAATCAGCAAATTGGTTTTCAACAGTGCCACTTCGGTTACTGATTTACACCCAATAAATTCTGTTACCGTAAACACGCGCTTTGTTACGACCAGTTGTCCATACTGCACTCCATCCACTGGGGCAAGAAATTGCATGCTTCCATGATGGCTTACCGACACACACTCCCTACAATTCCTTTCTACCATTCACAATTAAGCGTTAAAAACTGTGACAATCTGCTGCCCCACCCTGTACTTTTGTGACCTCTAATTAGGGTTGCCAGATGTCAGAACAAAAAACCGGACAGACCTTTTTACAGATTTATTTTAATCGTATTGCACGGAAATTACAAAGTAATACGAACATGATAGGGCATCTGACTGGTTTTCTTAACTTTTCTAAACCAGATGCCTGAAAAACCGAACTGTTCGGTCGAAAACCGGACACCTCGAAACCCTACCACTAATAAATACTCTTTCCATAAATTTATTTAAATCTACATACCTCAAGCAGGCGTAAAAAATGCAGAATCACGCAAGACACTTCAGTGCTATTCCATCAGATGCTACACTTGAAGTTTTGTCATGTTTCTGAAAGAGATTATTCACATTATAAATAGTGCTTACTGAAATATTATTACCTATTCACAAATATTGTAAAGGTACATGCCATACATACAGCACGCATTCAAAAATAGAAGCGGATAACTGCCGTCACAAGAGTTTGAGAATTGTATTGCGTCCACCAATGCATGCACCCAGTTAGTATGTAAGTTTGTGGTCAACCAATTTAAACAGTGAACACGGACTTATGCATTATTCATTACGTTGGATGTTCGATGATCTAGCTCAGGTATGTTCTGAAATGATATAACCTGATTCTTGTATCGAGAATTCATCTTACTAGCTAATAGTATATGATAAATAAATCGCATTAGGCTTTTTCAAATGCCTAATATCGACAACTATATAAAAAGATCGATTATAACATGAAATACCTACATTCAAAACGTAGACAGTCAGCCATTTTGTCAAATTCACCATATTAAATTATTAAGGATAAAACATATATCTAATACTTACTATATTGCTAGCGGCTATGAGTGGGAAACTCACCGATGAAGTGAGACACACAACCAACTCCTTCATGTATACGGTGAGCTGTGCGCAAACGCGGCAGCGTCGTCCGCCCAATGGGGAAGTGGTTAAGTTTAAAATTCGCTTCTAAAGGCGGAGGTCGAATACTCACGCATGCGCACGAGACGTGTTATACTCTAAGTGAGACTATGTCGGCGCCGTAATGTTTTTTGAAGTTTTCAGGCCCTACCAGCAATATATGTGTATTATATATATGGGATAAAATGCCTTATTGATCTACTCCTGTACAAAAGACCTACTTTTTCCATGACCGGGAGTAGAAGCATAGCCCTCTCTAAAGAAGGCCGTGGCCGCACAATATGGCAACAGCGCATCGCCTGAAAGCCGACGGCCGATGAATCGGTGAACGTGGACAAAGGAATTTATTGAATGTGATAGAAAAATTCGAGATATTGATTTAAGAATGGGTGACAGCACCACAAAACAAATAAAACATAACCACAAACAGTTTTATTAGACAGTTAGTATACAAAACACGTTTAAATTAATAAAGATAAAATAATTCCTACGACAAAATATCCAGTTTTCTTTTATTCAATTTAGAGGTTGATCCTTTTTTTGTGACAATTTGTACTATCTTACTTTTACGTAATTATTTAAAAGAATGTTTGCTATGGTCGACATCATACATATGTTGAACGAATGCCGAATTGAAATTACCACAGATACAATAATCTTGCACAATACTGTTTGCGTCCTTATTAGCAGAAATTGCTGAAAAACTTAAGTTACACAAAATAGCTTTTTGCTTAATTTCAGATTTCAAAAACAGCGACTCAAATTTTTCTGAAACTAAAGCTTGTATTATAGATACTTATAACAATGATGCGTACAGCTAAGCCAAAATTTGATGGTACTTTCCATACCATACCATAAACTTTCTCTGTCTAACTGTCGAAAATAGTTATCACAACAGTTTTTACTATTCTTAATTAAATTTAACAATCAATGCAACTAATTTGTTTTGATACCTTAAAAACAGAAAACGCACAAACATAAATCCTAGCCAATTGGTCAACTTTAAAGTCACTTTTATTATTTAAAGTTTCTGAAAATGCGACATCATTTATGCATGCCCGGACTTAGAGACCCAGGGCCCCTAGGCACTTGACATTTGGGCCTCCCCCCCCCCTCACCATCTCTAAGCTATTTTGGAAATTCAGCAAATTAAATGCACTAGTACAGAACACATAATTTTTAATCGACCTTAATGACTAATACCTAAACATCACAATAATACAGTCTATGTTACTATAGTTACGTTATTCTATAAAATTTATAGAATCATACGACGAACTTTCTTCTGTGCAAAAGAACGAATTACGTCATCATAGTCAATTGACTGCATTATTACAGAAAGTGAATTGAGCCTGTTCTCTCCTATGTTAGATCTTAAGTAATTCTTTACTCTAGAGCTGAAAACGACGGTTCTGCTGAGCAGTTTGACGCTGGTGTACACAACAGCATTCGGAGCGCAATGCCTACGTTTGGATAAATGTCCAAAAAGCCTTTTTCCGATAAGTATTTGTATAGTCTTCAGTGACGATAACTCCATAACTTCATCATTCGACGACAAATGAGATTGCAGGTGTAGACACTCGTTTTCCAAAGTCCTATCCAAATCCCCCGGATAAAAAGTTATAAGGTTTCTGGATCCTTCACGGATGTCTTTAGATTCCAAACCATGTAGTTTTGTAAGAAAGTCAAACTTTTTACTTAACTCCTCATAAGCAGATCCGCGTCTCCGTAGTTCTGTAATTAGTCTATCTATAATGACGTTAAAAATGGTAACTCTTTATCTGTCCCTGCCAGAGAGTTCGGTCTCGTTTCCTTTTACTTCGTCGAACTGGACTTTACGCTTACGTTTCCTCTGCAAGTCATATGCATAGCTACTTTCACCGGACTTTTCAATAACTTTGGACTCATAATGATCAAAGGAACTGGGTTTCCTTAAGTCTTCTAGGTATGTTACCAAAGACTGACACAGTTCAACGGTCGTACCCAGGTCGATGTTAACAGATTGGAGAGATTTGTTTACTTTGTGGAACCTTTCCAAGATGGCATTCCAGAGAAGTGACAAAAAGCAAGTTTCCATCGAGTCTAATGAATTCAGAAGACCTGAAGCCTCAGAGCGCGTAGATGGTTTTTCATTTGCAGCATTGGCAATTATCTGAAGAGCTGCCATGATCTCATCCCAGGAGCAACATAGACTTCGGCAGGCGTCAGCTCGAGCAGACCATCTTAACCACTTAACTAAATGGGTATTGTTAAAAGTAGAAATATATACCAAACAAGCATTCTCCTAAATAATGTAATCAAACGTTCTCCAAATTATTGTTAGTACGATTATAAATCATTTCACTTTGATGTAAAAAAACCAACAGTAAAGACTAATTTCAGTTTCACTTTACACAATTTTCTGCTATTTGTTATACATATTCTAATTACAGTTAATAAATAACAATTTCGCAATTAATTTATACAGGCCGTTTTTAACAAACGGTATTGAAACATAACAAACGTGCGAAAATTATGTAAATTTAATTTGATATTTTTATTTTTTTATTGTTTGAAAACTGCAATAAACCATGTTAAATTTTATTTAACAAACAAACAAACAATAAACATCGCAAAAATCGCATCCGCCGTTGGATGTCAACATACTAGCTATAGCCATGCTGCACTTTCATGGCAACGCAGCGACGAATAGAAACGCGATAGATAAAGATAGAGTGGGCTAGAGATGGGCGCGTGAGTGAATTTTCGCTCACGTCACGCACGTTTCACGCCTGCTTCCACTCACGTTCACGCACGTTCACGCTCACGTTAACTCACGTTCACGGCGTGACACGCCACTCACGACGTGACACACAGCTTTTATTTCAAAATTTAAATTCAGATAGAACAAAATGTTCAAATTTAAAACAAATGAAAAAACCCTAAAGAGAACTAAAAATATGTTTTGCACGTGATATGTTGCAATCTGAATAGTTGAGACAAAAAAAAAAGAAAAATTGACTACAATAACTTACAAGAGATAAATACTGATTTCTCGCAAATACATTTCTTGCAGCTGTCTTCAAAAACATTACTTTTACTACCAAAAGTTGTCATTGGAATTGACGTTTCTCTTATTGGTATGAGTACAGAAATTATACGTTGCTAGGCAACAGTTTTAGTCGTAGGTTTAAAAGTACTTTTTTATTATACCTGGGTCAGAATCGCCGTTTAAAGCACGCCTAAGCGTGCGAAAACAGGCGATTAAAGCTCCCCGAGCTTTAAAGGTTGTCAAGGACACGATTGAATGCAACAACGGACGTGTTCGCGCCAAAAACGTAAATATTCTTGTAACTATAGTAGCAATATTATTATGCCCTTTCGATTTATCACGACAAAAATTATTTCTAAGTTTTTAGTGCGTAGTTTATTTCCAGTATTGCAGGTATAATAAAAAATAGCGTAAAGTATTCGTGGATAACTGGTCTTTAAAACACTTGCTCTATTTCGAGCACTCCGGCTACGCCGTCGTGCTCGAAATCTCGCGCGTGTTCTAAAGACCTTGTTATCCACTCATACTTTAATATACTATTACGTACAAAGATCAACATTTTCAGCGTTAAGGCGAGTATACAAAACAAAACATTACTTTTATTAGAATAATAAGTTCATCTACACATCTACACATTAAAATTTTGATTTAAAAATAATATGTAATCAACATTTTCTGCGTTAAGTCGAGTTCTGCGCTCTTCTAAAATTCGCCCAGCTGTGGAAAATACTCTTTCGCTTGTAGCGGAACTTACCGGTATGTTTAAAATTTCTGAAGCTAATATTTTTAACAGTGGCGTATTTACACTGTTTTTCCAAAATCCTAAAATGTCATCTACATTTCCGTATTTTAATTTAACATAGTAATTTAGTTCTGTTTCGACATCATCATAATTAGATGTCTCATCGTCAGAGCTATCTCTAAGTGTAGAAAAATAAGAATCTGATGCTGATGTACCAGTTTTGAGTCGTTCGCTATATACAGGGTGATTCACGAATAGTGTCTGATTTAGCGCCTTTATTCCTTCAACATTAATTACTCTCTCATAGAATACTTCGCTGTTTTCCAATTTGAATAAAATTTTGTGATCACGATTTCAGAAAAATGACACAGAAGTATCAATCAAATTGTATTGCAGAGAAAATAGCACTAAATAAGACACTATTCGTGAATCATCTTGTATTTCATCATTATCATCTATAGTTTTATTTGCATTTTCGTTACTTTGGATTTGCTTTAGCATTTCCTTTACAGTCGAACGAATATCTTCTCTTTTATGTGAAGGTATGAACTTTAAGGATTTATAATTAGGGTCCAAAAATAAAGCCACATAATGTAACTTGTTTGGCACAATTCGTGATTCAATGACGTTTAAAAGTTGCTGCATCCTGCAGTTTTTTATTCGTTACTAAAGATTTAACGTGAAATTAACGTGAAACGTGAATCACGCCTTGGAAATTTTCACTCACGTTCACGTCACGATTTTCAATTATTAGTCACGTTCACGACGGGTCACGCCGTGACACGACGTGACACGACTGTTTTCACGTCACGCGCCCATCCCTAGAGTGGGCCTCTTAATTTCCCCTCTCTCTCTCTCTCTCGCCTGCAGTATCCTCGCTTAGCATTACCACGCGCAGTCCATTCTATATGTCGATGATCTCAACTCTTTCTTTTGACATAACGGTCGGCCTGCGATCAGGTAGATCACCTTTTTTATTTGACATTTTGGTTGACAAGTGCAAAAATAATACCACCAACCTTTAAATAGCTCGAATAATATCGTTTCAAAATTTTCAAGTTAATATTTTCACATATAATCTCATAAGAGCATTAATTCTTTCCGGAAATTTTTTTGAGTGCGGTCCAACAACGTCGTATTAATTTGCCTGAGCGGGACGCGAGGGCAAATTAGGACGTTTTTGGAATGCACGAAAAAAATTTCCGGATATGAATTAATGCTCGAATGCAGATTCGGTACGAAAATCGTAACGCCACACACCCTCACAGTTAGGTTGGTCTACCTACAAAAAATTTCCAAGAAATTTTTTTATTGGCTTGGTTACGGCTCGTGAACTAATTTTTCTATTGGTCATTAATGAGTGTCGTACGATTTTCGATAAAGCTTTTTGATAAGGCAAGCCAGGCTTTTGAGTTTATGTAAAGATTCCGCCACCGGGGCCCCTAGGCTGGCTGGGCTTCTAGGCCGGGGCCTTGAAGGCCTAGGCGGAAATCTGGCGCTGCATTTATGATATTCTTGATTAAGTTCAGGAACACCGGAAGGCAAAGATTTTTTTCGATTTGATTTATACAAAAAGATACATTTCCATATTGAAAAGATCCTATGCCAAGAAGGCTTTTAGTTCGTAACTGTTTTTCTGCGCCTAGAACTTCTTTTACTGTAATGTTATAATCAACCCCCGTTATTTATATGTACATTCCAATATCTCTTAGGTCCGACGAGATATCGTCCTGGCATTTACTTGCAAAGATTGTCGGTGCAAATGCCTTTAGAGAGGGCTATGGTAGAAGTCGGTTTCTATAGCATCAAAATTGTGACAGAAGTAAAACATTTACTCCCTAGAGACTAACTAAGACAAAAATTTCCCTAGGGAGTTTTCATTATGACTGACACAACAATTATGTCAAATTCGAAGTCAACACAAACTGACGCAAAACCTAACCTGCTAACCTCAAATTTGACATAATTGTGAGCTCTTGTCATAATGACTTACAGTGCCACCAATTTTAAAATTTACCATAGGCTACTAATTTTAAAATAATTGTAACTAAAATGTCATAAATGAGGTTTAAAAAATACAGGGTTTTCGTTTTAAATCTTCCTGCAACGTGAAAAAAATAGCATATGCAACTCGGAGAGAATACTATTTTGCTTCAGTGCAATTTCTGACTCTTGCCCTTGAGTCAGAAATTGCACCTCAGTAAAATAACGCATTTCTCTCCCTCATTGCATAATCTACTATTATGTAAGTTACATAAATATGAAAAAGGAAACCTTCAAACTGAGTAATCACTCTATAATAATAACAATAACTTTTACATCGATATCAACTTTTCATTTTTTATCAACACTTATAACTTCAAATATTAACATCGACAAGTGCTTTGAATAAATTACTTTTATTTAAAATCGGCAGTGAAGTACGCCGAAATCGTCATTAAAATACGAGAAATCGCCAGTGAAGTAATCCATTGTTTTACGACTTTTTTGTAGGTGGCGAGGCGACAGATAAACGTCAATCGACCTAACATAACCTACAAAAGTTGGTTAAAATGCTGTAATTTCATGATTTTTCGATTTTAAATAAAACATAGTGTCCACCTCGGCACTGAAGTTCCTTTTTATCCCCCATGTGGTTTATTTGCCTTGGCCCTACGGGCCTCGGCAACTAAATCCACATTCGTGATAAAAAGTTAAACTTCAGTGCCCTGGTATACGAACTACTATTTTCTTCAAACGTCAGTAAAATGTGTCACTATACTGCTGGATTGATGATGCTAAACTGTCACTTTATTGCCATGCGGCAGATAATATTATCTGCTGCTGACGAGAACTTTTGCTGCTAATAACATAATATACTATTTCTACGACCACCACTAAAGGTAGGCCTTTTAGCGCTAGCTTTTTTCACTAAAAGTGACGTTTTATAATTTAGCGTAGTTAAAATGAGATCAGCTGTTTACTTTTAGCCCATGTGCTAAAAGTGTAGTGAGGTTATAAAACTACAATTTCGAACTGGAAGTGAGGCTGTAAAGTTATTCTGGTTACTTCTTGCGTTAGAGGTAAAGGGTTTTTTAAATAATTAAAGCGTTATGAAACGATTAAAGTCAGATGTGTACTATTATAATTACCTTTGATAACTGACTTTGACAGTACTGGCTCCGGAAACATTCACCTGCCCGTCAAGGCCATCTCTTTATTATTATATAAATTATAACTGTCATAAATGCAAACCTTTGTTAAATCGACATTTATGGATTAATAACAGAAAATTTAAGGTCGTAGAAAAAATATTGAATGCAAACTCGTGCTAAGTGTTATTGCACTCGACATGTTATGAAACTCAGCCTTCGACTTCGTTTCATAACATTCATGTCTCGTGCATAAACATCTACTTTTAGCACTTGTTGCATAAATAGCTATTTCGACAACCATTCCTTAAAGGAGGCTATTATTTGACATCTTCCATATGTCAAAAGCATGCTGTTATTGCATACTATGCAATACACGTTTTATTGCACACGTCTGCCATTTTATTACAGCCTTCTGTCAAAACTGTTTATTAAATGTGGTGAGTTTTCAATTTAAAACAATGAAATCATACCTAACATGACTTTTAACGAACTTTCAATTTGAAATGACGTTGATGTTTTTTAATATCATTTAGATTTAAAGAATTCGCCTTCGGCTCATTCTTTAAACTTTCTCACTCGTGCAAAAAGTGGCACTTTAGCTACTCGTTGTATAAATAACTATTAATTTATGTTCAGGCGTTTAATTTGAGAACTAATAATTAACATTCTTTATGCGTGTGTTTGTGTGACGTATTTCTTACCATGTTGATACTATAATAGTTATTTATTCTAGTTCTCGAAGATGCTCTGCAGATGGATGACGACCAACTGCCTTTTCGGTTCCAGGGTGAAGGGCTGTTTATGGAGGACTTCACGCACGATTGAAGAATTCTCTGGTGGTGAAGTGTTTGTCGGTGTAGAATCTCAGAGCTGGAGCACATCTCCTTGTAAAGTACATATTAGAATAGAAAACTTAGTGGTAAATACTAACAATAATTGTACTACATTTATCACCGTAAATAATACACGAGTGGGAACTTTACTGAAAAGTGTTTTAACATTCCAAATTTCATTATCTATTAGGCTGCTGTCGCGGGTACTACTAATTAATCCTGGTTTAGTATCATTTTTACTTGTTTCCACTAATTCTATTTTGGGGCAGTTTACAGCTGATCATTTAATAAAATTCGTTTAATTTGTGCTCAGGTGTTTCATTTGCGAATCAATAATTTACATTCTGTGTATTGTGTGTGAAGTATTTCTTAATATAGTGGTACTATAAAACTAAGTTATTCTAGTGCCCGAAGATGCCCAGCATATGGACAATGGACAGCTGGCTTTTCGGTTCGAGAGGCTAGTTTATGGGAAACTTTACGTACGTACGACAGTGGAAGTCTGTCATCTGTGATGGTAGTGGTGTAGAGTTTGCCGGGGCGCAATCCCAGAGCTAAAGGACATCATCGACTGGATCCTTGCGGAATTTGTGTACCTTACTGTATTACGTATTTATGTCTTCGTGACAATATAGCTTTTTAACAATGTGTCTTTCATTAATTTTGTTGAGGCTGGTCGAGTGGTTTAAACCCTTTACCTTACCCCGAAGGCTAGTTGGCGACGGGACGTTCTAGACACTGGCTTAAGGTTTTGAAATTGGTCTAGAATTCAAGGCCAAGTAGTGGGGGAGTTTCTAGCTAGCAACCTTGAACTCAAGGTTAAGTGTGGGGTAGATGTCCTGGATTTGAACTAAAGTGCGACCTTGAAATTAAGGCTGAGTAATAAGTGTTCCAACTTTTTACGTTGCCTTGACCTGGAACTCAAGGCCAAGTGGTGGGGGCTGGTGGCCCTAGGCTCGAGCGTAGTCCTGCTCTTGAACGTGGCCTTAGCCTTGAACTCAAGGTGGGGGTTGGTTTCAGAACAGTCCACTCTACTCTACTTGAGACAGAGTTTAGTAAACAGGTGTCTACAATTCAGAATACCATAAAACATATTTTACTATTGACTGTTAGTCGCCTTGCATCTGCACTACTTACAGAATTTCAGGCTTAGGTTTTAAAATAAGTAGCTAAATAAAAAACTAAATTTAATCCTCTCACACTTAGTTCAATCAAATCTAGTCTGTTACAGCTCAACACGACTTTTACGACCTTAAAGCACTTTGAGGGTCGTCTAAATGGTTCGTTAAGACAAGTTAATCTTCAAAAAGGCTAAGATCACTCTAATCACGCCTCAATTTGCTGTAACAGATGGTTGACTGGCTATTACTCAGGGAAAGGGAGGGGGAAACACGATGAATTTTAGAATGAGATTCTGTTACAATAGGGCTTGATTGTAATCAAAATAAGAAGGGAAATGGGTTCCACGAATTTAGTTGATGGGGGAGAAACTTTTCTGTCGGCCCTCGTAGAAATTCGAACTCAGAGGACTGACGCTTTACTTCGACGGGCTTGTGCGACGTTCCGGCTGCTTTGGAACCTACCTTGGTTAGCCTGCTAGCATCGCCGGTCACCTTACACTTAATACATCCAAGATCACATGTACGTGTCATAAATAAAAGTCCAGGGAGTTGAAACGAATGCAAATCTATTAAAATTTAAGTATGCAGGTAAATGTTTGACATGAATAGTTGTAAAAGGCGTTAGTAATTCTATAATTTACTTAACAACGATAGGTATGACACAAAAAGTACATTGATTACGTTGAAACAACAGTGGTGAACAAGCCGCACAAAAATTCAGAACAATGATGACAATTTACTCTAAAAGCAGATCACGCGCGGCGGCTCCAAATATAGCTGTTTCCACGTACATATTACGTCATTTTATTGTCAATACAAACATGTCGCACAAACGTTTTAAAATTACACAAACGAGAAAAACAGAGCGTGTGGCCGGTTGGTAGAGTGCTTGCGCCAGCAGTCGCCAGGTAGTGGGTTCGAGCCTCACACCCGGACATTGGAAAGATCGAACGCTCTCCGGCCATCATAGGAACATCTTTGGTGGTCGTAACCCCTGCGACGGCATTCTTCCCTAATTTAAGGGGTTAGGCTAGCCGCCTACCCCGGCCGCAGCTTAAGATGGTTTATAAAACCGCACTCAGTGTGTGGAAATAACAGGCTCTCAGCCTATATTAAGAGGAAGAAGAGAAAAACAAGTAGTTCACAATACAGGACGGGACTTTTTTGTTTGAGTTTTGCTATTACTCGCACGTGATCTGAACCAATGTCTGCTCCCCTACATGTTCTCACCTTTAAAATCAGTTCCTGGTGAATTTTTTCTATTATTAGGTGGTCGATTTGGTTAAATATCTTGTTGTTTGGGCTTATCCATGTTGCTTTATGTATGTCTTTGCGTTTTTGCTGTGTACTTTTAACAATCATTCTTTTGCTAGCTGCAAGGTCAATTAGTTTTTGTCCATTCTTATTGGTTGTAACAGGTAGGCTTTCTTTTCCAATTATTTCATAGTTGCGTTCTTCCCTTCCAATTTGTACGTTGAGATCTATTATAATTTTGATGTTAAAGTTGGGGATTTTGTTCACTACATCTTCTAATGCGTTATAGAATTCTTGTTTTATGCGTGAGAATTGATATTTTTCTGTACGTTCCCGTTAATCTTATCATGCTTATTCTGTCGGTAATTGTTTTGAAGTCTAGTATTTGTTGTTGCATCTCGTTTTTTATTATAAAGGCTGTGCCAAATCTATTTTTTTCTCCTCCACCTATACACCAGGTAAGATTTTCGTAGTTTGTTATTGTTGTTCCTTTTATATTTAGTTCTTGTACAGCCAGTATATCTACATCATATTTTTTAAAATCTTGTACTAGTTGTTTCTTTCTTCCTTCTTTGTTTAAGCCTTGTAAATTCCATGTTGCCAAATTTATCACTTTCTTTATTTCGCTTATCACCAGGCTTTGGTTGGTTTGTTGGCGTCCCTGTACAGATATTTTGGGCAAGCTGGTGGGACTTCATTCTTGCCATATGTTTTTTAGCTAGTTTTTTGGGCATGATTGTATTGCTGGGTCTATTTTTTAGAGTTGCTTTATGTTTCCATTCCATCTCCATATGTCTCCATCTACTATAATTTTGTTATATCCAATTTTCACTATCTTGCCCTTTTTCTCTTTCTTGCTTGGCCGTTTCTCTCATGTGTCTCTTTTTCTCTTTCTAATTTTGTTAGGTCATTGTTAATGTAAATCTTTTCAGTTGTGTATTTGCGTAGTTTTGCTTTGTTTGCCATAACTTTTGCTTTTTCTTGTTAGTTTTCTAATTCTATGCGGTACGTTTTTTCTCCTATTTTGTATGTTGTTTTGATTTGTACATCTATTTCGAGTTGAGCTTTCATGACGTTCTGTACGGCTGTTTTTAATTCAGTAGGATTACCTCTCTCTACCTTTAACCCAGTTAGAACTACGTTATTTTTTCTGTTTTCTTTTTCCACCCATTCAATCCTTTTGTTAATGTTCTCAAGTTCTTTTTTAATTTCTATGTTATCTTGTTTCAGAAATTCGTTTTCTTTCCTTAGAGCTTCGTTCTCTGCTTTAATTTTCGTAATTTCATCCAAGTTAATTTTAAATTCTTTCTTCATTTCCGTTTTCAGTTTTTTTTTTGGTTTTTCTTATTATCTGCTTTTATTTTATCTTTCCATTTGCTTAGTACTTTCATTATTTCTTCCATTTCTTCTGGTTTCGGTTCAGTATTGTTTTCAGTTGTTTGTTTTTCTTTATTTTCTGTTGTTTTTCGTCTCTGGCGATCTTATGGTTTTTTTGGATTTTTGGAATGTTGATAATTTATCTAATTCCCACTTATTGAATTGTTCCGGTGATTCGGTTTCTCTCTTCGTTTTTTGTTCTGGTAGATCTGTTTTTTCCTGATTTTTTCACTCATTTATATTTATGTTCAGTTATTACACGTGTCCTCTGTCTGTTTGTTATCGTTATCTCTAACATCACGCTAAGCGCCTTCACCCAAATCAATTTTTCGGAAGTAAGCCGCTTCTTGGTGCTTTTTTATTACTTATGTAATGTGCGGCACCCTTTCTGTAATATAGGGGTCGTTTCAAACCCGTAGACCACTATTTGCACGTAGGGGATTGTAAGCATCGGCTGACCTCTATTAGTAATCCTAGGGGTTGTAATGCTAAGTTTTTGGCTAAATAAAACACCCACAATAGATAAATAAACTTATATTAAAAGAAACTAAAAATTCGGTTCAATTACAATTGTTTTGGAACTTTATCTGATCAATGATTAATGAAGCGGTAAACTTCGTAAAAAGGCCTGAACAATTATACTTCACTTTATGACATAAATTCACCCTAGAAGGACAGAATAATCAGCGCAACCCTGCAGTTAGTTGGTTAATAAAATACCATAAATGACTGACCTTCGTCCAGAGCCGGCGGACGATTGAGAAGAGATTTAATTTCATTTTACGCGGACGCCCGAAATTAAAAATCCGGAAGGTGTTACGCTGGTTTTTGGATGCCCCTGGTTTCATTGGTATTCCTTTACTTTGGAGTGGCCTGGCACTGCACTAGCTCACAAATATTTTAAATAGAACTTTCAATTTTGACTTAGGTTGGTTCGCGCGGCACGCGGCATTGCGCCGCCGTTACGAAGTTTTAGAGCAGAAGCGCCGTACGCGCTGGCTTAGTTTCGCGGAACCCGGGATAGAACTGATTTCGCCGTGACCACGGACCTTCGAGAAAGTCTTTTCCAGGCCCCTAGTTTCGGAACGCTTCCGAATCGTAATTCCTCGTTTTGCCGAATTACATTTTTGGTTTGCACGGATGAAAACTGAATCAACGGTTCTCACAACACAGAAATGCAAGTTTGCTGTCGCAGCCCGATTCTTTGAAATCTTTGGCAGTAAGTTAAGATCAAGTTCAATATTCACGATTGCAACGTTGTGCGTTTGTAATAATGTCAATTATGCATGTTGGCTTCTAGCTTATTCTGTCCTTCCTGACAATTTAGGTAATTTACAATCTATAGGATTTATTATAAACGCAATTTGTTGCGGTTTGTTACACTACAATATTTTTAAATTATTCTTACTACTCGTACTAGGCCCGGACCCCTGCTTCCGTGCAGATACTAATCATACCAAAAAATGCTTCTTGACCCGACCCCGCTTTTAATTGTCCGTGCTTATCCGCCCGTTCACCTCACGGCGACCGATACGTGCTATGCCTCGCCGCACTCGTTACAAGCCCAACTAAGGCTAATGTCTTTAAACGTTGCTTTGATTGTTATAACCACTGCTACTATGTAGTTACTGACCTTATCTTTATTAAACTGGGTGCCTAACTTTCCTATGTTGCTCCTCTGCACTTTTCGTAACTTATCTCTCAGGTACACTGCTGAAATTCAGAAAAACTTCACTGCGTGACAGTGCCAATGTTTCGGTACTCGTGTCGCCACACACCACCACTTAATATCATATATTGTTAAATAAAGAGAGAAAATTGTGACGTCACAGAAAAAGGGGAATGTGTATACCTTATCAATCATTTTTCAGTATTAATTTGAATCTACAAACACAGCACCATCAGAGATGATCATATGTATGTGATTTCATGTGTATAACTACTTTCTTTTTATGTGTTGTTTCATGTTATAATTCAGGCAATTGTGTTTTTTTCCTGTATGAATACTCACATATTTAACTAAACAACTTTTCTATGCTGTTCTGAATTCACAAACAAAGCAACTGTATGATCTTTCTCTTGTATGCATTCTCATGTGTTTAACTGTATGGTTTTTCTCCTGTATGAGTCCTCACATGTTCAACTAAACAATTTTGCTGTGCTGTTCTGAATTCACAAACAGAGCAACTATATGGTTTCTCCCCTGTATGAGTCCTCACATGTTCAACTAAACAGCTTTTCTGTGCTGTTCTGAATTCACAAACAGAGCAACTGTATGATTTTTCTCTTGTATGTATTCTCATGTGTTTAACTACATGATGTTTCACTGTTGCTTTGTATTCACAAACAAGGCAACTATATGGTTTTTCACCTGTATGAATCCTCATATGTATAACTAAATTATTTTGCCTTGCTGTTCTGAATTCGCAAACGGAGCAACTGTATGGTTTTTCTCTAGTATGAGTTCTTACATGATTAACTAAATCATTTTTCTGTGCTGTTCTAAATTCGCAAACGGAGCAACTGTATGGTTTTTCTCCTGTATGAGTTCTCATATGTATAAATAAATTATTTTGCCTTGCTGTTCTGAATTTACAAACTGAGCAACTGTATGGTTTTTCCCCTGTATGAGTCCTCATATGAACAACTAAATCATTTTTCCTTGCTGTTCTGAATTCACAAACAAAACAACTGTATGATTTTTCCCCTGTATGAGTCCTCATATGTAAAACTACATCACTTTTTTGTGTTGCTTTGTATTCACATACAGAGCAACTGTATGGTTTTTCTCCTGTATGTATTTTCATATGCTGAAGTATATAATTTTTCTGTGCTGTTCTGAATTCGCAAATGGAGCAACTGTATGGTTTTTCTCCGGTATGAGTCCTCATATGCTTAACTAAAGCGTTTTTCTGTGCTGCTCTGAATTCGCAAACTGAGCAGCAGTATGGTTTTTCTCCTGTATGAGATCTCATATGTTCAACTATATGATTTTTCTGTGTTGCTTTATATTCACAAACCGAGCAATTGTATGGTTTTTCTCCTGTATGAGATCTCATATGTTTAACTAAATGATATTTCTGTGTTGCTTTATATTCACAAACCGAACAAAGGTATGATTTTTTTCCTGTATGAGATCTCATATGTTTCACTAAACAACTTTTCTGTGCTGCTCTGTATTCACGAACAGAGTAACCGTTTGGGTTTTCTCCTGTATGTTCTCCTCTATAAGCCACCATAGCGATAGTTATATTATTTTTGTCAAATGTTTTGTTTTCATAGTCTTCATTTTTCAATATAAAGTCTTCTTGTTTGATGACTTCATACGACATATCAAAATGTTCACTGTTATTCATTTTCTGTGATATACAAGATGCAGTTCCTGTAGAACTACAAGAGTTACTCTCAGCAGTTTCTTGTTTAATGTTCATTATGTTTGCTTAACTTTCTTTTAACGATATGTGAGCCAACGTTGGACATCTTCACTCCTACAACAAAGGTATATTGTCATTAACCCATTAAGAATTTAGCGATACAGCACCATTATAATGTGGATTAATTAACAGGTTAGTAACACGATCTTTCATAATACAAAGCTGGCCAGTACAAGCTCATAAACCAGCAGTACTCATAATCAGGGTGCTGCATTGGCAGATGTAACATGAAATTCCATGATAATTAATTACAAGGCATTCAAATATTGGCTTCCCTAATTATTTTCAGCAAAATTCCATTTGATTATTTTAAAGAACACTATCCAATTGGCACTAGTTGAGTATTTTTTGTGGCTTCCGTTTGAAAATACATGTTAGCTAAATTTTGAAATTTTAAATTAAAATAGCAATATAACCTTGATCAGGGACTGTTAAAATTTGACAGGTGATTGCTAAACTTTTTTACTAAGCGTTGAATAGTGGATCTGTTCGATATTGGTCAGTCTGGAAATTCATTAGAAAAGATATCGCACACATTCTGGAAACTATTTCCTGCATAATATAATTTAATGTCGTCAACATGGCAGGTGGTATTAACAGCTCCGCGAGTTCCTCGTATAAAAAGTGCAATAAGAAAGCAATACATGGTTCAATATGCGAAAAATGTTGCAGTGTTTATCATGTAAGCTGCGTAAATCCAAGAAGAAATGTAAACTTCAAAATGGTATCAAAACACCCAGATAAATACTCCTCCTTTAAAATAACAGTGCCTTAAAATCAATTAACAATTGCAAAAATGCGAATTTATGGCCAGTTGGAGCAACTGTAAATCCTTTTTCAGGGAAACTGATACAACAGGAGAAGAAAAGCATCCAAACGCACCACATAACGTGCCTACAAAGTAAAAGTGGTAATAAAAGTCTGTCAAGTTTCACAATCTTAAATTTGAATGTTGAGTATAGTTATTTAACAAACAAGTATGTTAATGAGAGCGATTAATAATCGAGACATTTTAACGCGTTTGCTAATGCTCACATGTTAATTGTAGAGATTATTAATCGCCAATTAACACACGAGTTAGTTACAATATTTTTTCGTTGATCGTATCTTATTAATTTGAAGAAAATCTAATTTTATTCCATGAAAAGAATTTCTCACTCAAAGTTTTGACATTAATGGTATCTTTGATTACCGATACCAAAAGCGTATATTAATAAAAAATCATTCATTAATAGGGGTTATTAATAAACGATTTTTAAAAATCGTTCATTAATAAAAAATCATTCATTAATAAGCGTCATTAATAGACAATTTTCTATACATTCATGAAACCCATTAATAAACGATCAACAGAAAATAAAATTAAAGAATTTTCAGTGTTTTGTGACAGAAACCAACCAGATGTTTTGTATTACAGAACATTGGCTCAAAAATAATGAAATAGCTTTTTTATCAACCCAAGAAGTGTAAATCAAATATAGGAATGTACTCAAATGTAAAGCAACTGCAATTTATGCAAAAAATGGCTTAAATTTTTCGTGATTTGCCAATTCTTGTTATTATTATGTGTCAAAATTAAATGTATTCAATTTTACAATTTATGACATCAAGAGTAATGCAGTTGTATGCTACGTGTGGACTGAGGCACAAGGGAACAGAAGAGCCGGTAACTAAGGAAACGTCTTTATTTATTGAAATCTGTAATTTGTTCACCTCAAAAAAACTAACATTTAAATTAAAAGCTAAGTGTCACTTTTTCCACACCCTGAAATTAATTAAAAAGACTACTTTTTTAAATGAAATTAAAAAAAACAAATTTATGTTTTCAATGTATCATTATGCTGTAAGAAATTTACAAAAGATCCAAAGCATTACTCACAAATATTTGATTACAGGACATACTCAAAATGAAGGCGATACTGCACACATCTATAAGATCTGGATCAATTTACATACCGGAACAATATGTCACATTAATAAGAACTGCTAAAAAAAGTGGAAACCCGTACACAGTAGAAGAAATGACGTACGATCACTTTTATGATTTAAAAAATTTAGCTAACTCAGGAGGTTTAGGAAATGGACCCCAGTCAGTAAAAATATCTGAGATACAAATTATGAGAGTTGAAAAGAAATACCCCAACAAGATCTTTTACAAAACGACTTTTGATCAAGAACAGTTTGAAGAAGTAGAAGTAGAAAAAGGCAAGAAGTAATAGAGGAAGACAGTCCAAATCAGAAAAATTAATCAAAGTATATAAAAATAAAGTTGGTATAACTGAGAAGAAAAAGAAAAGTCTACTTTCATTGTTTAATGAAACAGCTAAAAAAATATCGACAATTCCCAACAGCTATAAAGATTACTATCTTAACCTTTAGAATAAGTTTGCGCTAATTTTGTTTAGTTAATGTTTTTTGAGTTATAAATATTCTGTTAGAGTTTGTTTTCATTTAAATTTAATACTGCAAATAAATACGTACTTTTTTCTTAATGGTGTCCTTATTTTAACCAGAAATTACTTAAAATCTTTTATGAGTAACAATGACACAAAGACTTACAAAGTTAAACTTGTTCTTAAAAATTGTAAAACGTAACTTAGATTACTTCTAAAACATGGAAAACTGCTCACTTTGGTATACGTTAAGCCTCAGAACCTCAACATTTACGTGTGAATTTGTAATAACGACAATCAAAATGTAAAAATGCCTGTCCTGGAAAACTATGTTTTTTGAGATGTGTCATTGTTCTTTCGAATGAGCGACACTATCGTGTGTTCCAAAAAAAAAACTCATTTAGGGTAGGAAAGAAAGATAGAAAATCTAGACATGTCTTAACTTATGTGTAGGTAAATGTCAGATTGCATTTGTTTATGAAAATATCTGTCACTGCGACAGGCAAAAGTTTACACTGCATTAAGTTTAATTGTATTAAGCAAAAGGGAAAATAAGATGGCATTTACAGAACAACAACAAGTGTATTAATCATAACAGTCAATAAGATTGTTTTTATTAAGTGTTTTGTATATTTTTAGGAAAATAGTTCAAAATCAAGATGTAATTTAGTTCATTTGCTTCAATGGGTATCTATCAAGTTATGGCAAACTTCAATTTGATCATGGCATGCTACAAATGAGTTTTTTGTTTGTTGAAACACACAATATAACTAAATTGAACATTATCTAATTTTATTTTGCCAGAGCTGGTAGCTCAGTGGTAAGCATCCTGGCTACTAATCGTATGGTCGCAAGTTCGATTGCCGGTCCCATCATTCGGAAGTGATGTTACTACGAGTGGTAGCATGTAAAAGATCCTTTGTTAGGGTTGGAACTCTTTAGTCTCAGCAAAATTGTAAGTATGACTTTGACCATATGACCAAAGCAGTCGGCGTCTAAGATACCCGGTACTCCGTATGCCTAGATGTTGTTCACAACAAACAAATAAACAAGCAAAAAATTTTTTTTCTTTGCCTTCTAGACAATTCGGGCAGTAGTATTGGTAAATTTGCAGCTAGCTTCAGTAAATTGAATGATGGAACAAAAGTATGACATTTATGTTACATCACAGCAAGTGCAAAACACAAAAGTGGAAGGTAACCAAAGCTGAACTCAAAAATCATTTAACATAACAGTAAAATTATAAAGTAAAATAGTGAACTAACTATCCTA
This sequence comes from Agriotes lineatus, assembly GCA_940337035.1. Taxonomy (NCBI): domain Eukaryota; kingdom Metazoa; phylum Arthropoda; class Insecta; order Coleoptera; family Elateridae; genus Agriotes; species Agriotes lineatus. The sequence goes on along the minus strand of CALNHX010004910.1, from coordinate 76,878 downwards.
AATTATATTATATTATAAAGAGAGAGTTGTAAACTGAAGCAGCATATTGAAGAAAAACAACAAAATAATGTATATATTTGGTAAACGCCATCCTACGGAACGTAAATTCAGACATATACCAGTCAAACATCAAGTTCTGTCGGTTTCTACCAGATATCTTGTTTTTAACCTGCTTTCATAGATCCTCACTGGTGTACACACACAGTAATAGGATCTTCAAAGTTCATAAAATGGGTAACAGTAAGATAATATAACCTTCTTCTTGAAGACAGTTGTACCCTTTCCCAGCAATCTGAATAGATGGTAGAACGAGATTTAATAACTGCTACAAGTGTTTCTCATGATCTCTTTTCAACACGTACCAGAAAGCAATTCCCCCTCTCTCGACAAACACCACCAAAAACCCACTGATCCTCAACGTGTTTCCCTCTGTGATATTTTCATTTCCCAAATGTTGATTAATTTTTCAATATTTGTTAACTAAAATTTCAATGCAAATGGCGTGACAGAATTGGAACTAATCAACTACTGTAGGAAAAGCAATTTTGAGTTGAAGCATTCAATAGTTTCAAAATAGCCGTACACCCACAAATATGTTAATAACAAGATTTTATTTGTTGCTACATTGAACATATGGAGCCAACGGTACGCGACATTTGGGCGCCGCCGTTTGGGCCCCGCCCTTTGGCCGCCGCCGTTTGGGCGCCATACTTTTGACCGCCGGACGTTTGGGCGCCAGTAGTACACATTTTTAAATAGTTTGAAACTTCTAATAATGTTGCTTAATTATTTTTAATAATTTCACATAATGTCTTCTTGTAATTGTGGTAGATTATATCGTAGTTCTACTTTTTATTATGTGATTATATGTATACTACTTAAGTAACTGTAACCTGATTTTACGTGTTATATAATAAATAATTTCTATGACGATGATATTTGTTTTAATTTTCTGGAATGGTTTAAGATTATAAATGCAAAAGTTTTCAACAAAAACTGGTGGTGGATTATATGGTAGTTCTATTTTTTATTATGTGACTATACCGGGTGCTGACTTGCGCGACGCACCATAGGAATTTGCATAGTAAATTCTTTATGTTCAATTATTTGCTCCCCTAATTATTTTAGAGCTAAAGTGTAAATACATTTTTTGTAGAGACAAAAATACTGCACCCATTCATACTGTTGCTAACAATTTTTCATTTTCCGGAACTGAAGGAATGCAAAAAACAAACTAGCATTTTCACAAAAATCAGTGATGCCATGGAATTATTGAAACAAGCCAATGCCAACGCAAATGCGTGCGAAGCGACAATATGTGTTGTTTGTTTGTTTGTCATTGATGTTTCATTATTAATTATGTTCTGCTTAATGTCTCTAAGGTACCTAGACCTTGTCCATAACAAAAATGGTTTTACGAGTATGGTGGACGTTCGTTAACTAAGCTCCTCGTTTATTGTAAAATATCCGTAGCGGCAAATTCCAAACAGTACAACCATTAAAAGACTGATTTATTTTAAGTTTAAACTACAGGCACGTTATTAAATAATTGTAGGTGTAATAATGAGGTTCAGAACTTACACTAAAACGAGAAAAACGACAATAAATTCAATCTTTTGACGGCAGTGACTGGATGATTGCCCCGCACGCACTTGCGTTGGCATTGGCTTGTTTCAATAATTCCATGGCATCACTGATTCTTGTAAAAATGCTAGTTTGATTTTTTGCATTCCTTCGTTTCTGGAAAATGAAAAATTGTTAGCAACAGTATGAATCGATGCAGTATTTTTTTCTCTACAAAAAATGTATTTACACTTTAGCTTTAAAATAATTAGGGGAGCAAATAATTGAACATAAAGAATTTACTATGCAAATTCCTATGGTGCGTCGCGCAAGTCAGCACCCGGTATGTATACTACTTAAGTAACTGTAACCTGATTTTACTTGTTATATAATAAATAACTACTATCACGATGATATTTGTTTTAATTTTCTCTAATGGTTTAAGATTATAAATGCAGAAGTTTTAATTTTTACCTAAGCCGTAAGTTGATTGTGTCACATTTTGTGGAGTAATTGTAAATTTACTTAAATAGATACATCTATATCAAATCTATTACATCGTGAACAATGTCATTTGAAATTGCTTGCAAAAAATCATATTTACGATAAATAACAGAAGAATTATGGACCATTTTTAATATTTCTAAATTTCGGCGCCCAAATGTCCAGCGCCCAATCGGCGGGGCCCAAAAGTCCCGGCGCCCAAACGGCCGGCGCTCAAACGGCGGCGCCCAGACGGCGGCGCGAAAATGTCCTGCTTCGGGAGCCAAGTACCTTGCCGTATAAATATGGAAGATTTATTGGAATTTTTGATAACTCTACTGTTGCACAGCTAGGTAACCATCTCATATGCTTCTACGCTCAGTAAGGATAATCTTTGATGCACATTTACAACATGTACATAAATTCTTTAGCTATTAAACTATAAGATCGTGCAAGTATTTAATCATTTCAAGGTTATGCTTTTCCAAAAACGATATTAAACTGTAGAGTATAAGAAGTATTTGTATTCCGGCTATAACTACTGATAGCCATTAGATAATTCATACACTTACAATTAATTTCTGTCAAATTAACACCCTTCAAATAGTTTTTTAATTGAATAATTTTCGAGACGTGTTTAAAAAAATGGTTGAATAGAAATACAATTAAGCCTGTATTACAGAATTTTTAGACCAAGGTTTCTTATTATAAAGGTAAAATGGCCTCAGCTGATTACATTGATACAAGCTAAAAGATGAAGCTGAAAATCCATAATCCAAATTGTCTTCAGTTTCAAACACAGGTGACAAAAATATGCTGAACTTTTACTATTACCAATTATATTTGGTTTAAAAATCCCACAAAATCTAAACGTTTTTAGTGTAACATTAAGACAGAAGTTCAAGATTCTGTAAATTTTTTATGACAATCACATCGCCATGATTGTGTTGTGGTCTCAGCACACTGAGATTGTTTATAAATTAAAGTTTTTAAACCGCTAGAGGAATAAAATTTTTTTCTAGCAGTTTTAATAAACAACTAGGTATTTTAACAGCCTCTATCTCAGCAAATTCGTAGCACGTGCTTTAATGGCTTACTTACACACTAGTATAATAATATACAGGGTGGGGCAATAGAATGTGATGGTTTTTAGAGTGTTATTATAGATAATTGGAGTTGACTAGAAATCAAACATGTATAGAGAAAAAACGGTAAAATGCAATTTATTGTGTAATTATTTTTTGAAAATGTAATTTTCCAAGTGGCCTCCCCTACAGTGAATGCATTCCTGCAATCTGGAATAAAAATGTATAGGGGTGGAATTTTATGTCCACGTGTGAAATACGGTAAGACTCTTGATCGATACGTCTAATGCAATCGCTTGACGTCTAACTGAGCAAGTTAGATTCTGCTAAACTGCTGCCCTTACTATCCTAGTGTTCTCCGGTGTGTGTACTGACTGTGCCGTATTAGCAAATTTGTGTCAACACTGCCTGTGTTGTTAAAGTTCTCCACCCACTTCAGAATACTGATGCTACCATTTCATGGAATATTAAAATGGCACCTAAATCCTCTCTGCACTTCGGTTACTGATTTACACCTAATAAATGCTGTTACCGTAAACACGCGCTCTGTTAACGACCAGTTGTCCATACTGCAATCCATCCACTGGTGCAAGAAATTGCATGCTTCCTTGATCGCGTACTGACAAACACTCCCTACAATTCCTTTCCACCATGCGCAATTAAGCTTTAAAAACCGTCACATTCTGCTGCCCCACCTTGTACTTTTGAAGCTACTAATTAGGGTTGCCAAATGTGTTAGAAAAAAACTCGGACAGGCCTTTTTTATAGATTTAGTTTAATTGTTTTGCACGGTAATACGAACATGACAAGGCATCTGTCTGGTTTTCTTCCTTTTCTAAACTGGACAGATGCCTGAAAAAATCAGACATCTGGCAACCCTACCACTAAAACTCTTTCCATATTCTAGTAAATTCATTTAAATCTATATAGTACCTTAAGCAGGTGTAAAAATTGCAGAATCACGCAAGATAAGGTGGAAGTTCTGTCACATTTCTGAAAGAAGAGAATATTCATATTGCGAATAGTTGTCAATCATTTACTTACTGAAATTTTACATTTACAAATATTGTACAGGTACATGCCATACACACAGGACGCTTTCAAAAATAGAAACGGTTAACTGCCGTCACAGGGGGTTGAAAATTGTATTGCATCCAGCGATACATGCACCCAGTTAGTATGTAAGTTTGTGGTCAACCAATTTAAATAGTAAACACGGACTTATGCATTCTTCATAATGCTGGATGTTCGATGATCTAGCCCAAGCACCTTCTGAAATAATTTAACCAAATTTTTGTATCGATAATAATAGTATATGATAAATAGATCACACTATGGTTTCATAAATGCCTAATAATAACAACTGTATGAAAACATCGATTATAACATGAAATACCTACATTCGAAACGTAAACATTTTACCAAATTCGCCATATTAAAATTATTACGTATAGGAAGATGCCTTATTGATCTACTTCGTACAAATGGCCTACTTCATAAAAGTCACATACTAAATATGAAAAAGAAATTACTTCGACACGAAGTGTACGAAGTATTGAAATTCCCTCATATCGAAAACCACTCTGAGTCAAATATCTCTAAAATTCGAGCCAAACGACTAATGAACCCACTATATCAAATCTCCGTCTCGGCGGTGCGGATCTTTGGTGAAGATCCAAGCCCACTAGATCAATCCCCCGTATTGGGGGGTCCCTAACCGTGCTGTGCGGGGGATGTACCTACTCTGTATGTTCGTATGTGTACACGATTCCGGTCGCCAGGAACCTTCCTGAAGTCTTGGATCGTTTTCATACGATAGGTCCTCCGAAAATGAAGGCAACATCAACTTTTGAGCTATAGTCGTCGGCAAAAAATTTTGTTTTTGTTTTGTTTTTTTTTTTGATAAATAACTGGTTCATAGCATTTCACGGAGTGATATTGAGTATCGAAGTATTCTTGGAAAGCACGGAAGGGCGCTTTTCTTGGGTGGGGGGTACCGTATATTTCTTATTATAATAATAACAATAACTGTTACGTCCAAGGGCGTAGCCAGGATTCCAGTTAGAGGGGACAAAAAGGTATGTACACAATTAACTATTATTATTATTGTAGTTTTATTTAGTTTTTTACAAATTAAAAAAAAGTAGAAGTTAAATTATCATCAGTTTTCACAAATCTGCTGCAGATCGTTTTACGACCCTATCTTCTAGCCCCTTCCTTTTTTTTTGAGTATCATTTTTTCCTGACACTTGGCAGCGGTTGTCCACTAAAACGGTCTTCTGACATTATTCTTTTACCTTCCAGGATTGTACTACAGTTTCGCCTGATTTTTAAAATTACATAAAATAAATGTGTATTTTGTACAGTTTTCAACTTTTTTTTCTCGGAAGAGAACGCACACACACACAGTCATATATTGGATGTGAAACATCTACATCTATACAGGGTGAGTTTTTTTTCATTATAACTATAGGGATCTCATAAACCGTGAAAGATAGAAGGTTGGTTAAATGGAGAAAGAATTGCAGTTTTATGAGCTTATTCGAGATGTGCTTTTGTTTCTTTGAAAAAATCCAAGGCCTACTAGATACAAGCAAAATATTAAAATTACTTAATTTCTTAAAGTCGGTCTAGCGCCGTTATTATTGAAAATAGAAAAAAAATAATAAGAATAAAAGTTTTAGCTATTTTTACGGTGTTTATCTTACACTTATAAGTTTTCTTCTAGCTTTCATAGTTTTTGAGTTATAACATTAAGTTACATTTTTTTAAATAGCAATCATAGTTGGCTTAGGATATCTTTGCTCATAAATTCGCCTAGCTGCTAATGCATTACCGGTGGCAAGACCATACACAAAATGCATGTCGCACAATTCACTATTTCTGTAATTAATTTTTTGAAAGGAACTGTCAATTTCAAAGCACCAAACTAAGTGACACTTTTACAAAATTCTACGCTTACTAACGTAAAATAAACGAATGCAAAGCAAATGCTATTTTTTATCTCTAAATCGTAGTGAGGTACAACAGAAAGTTCGACGGACAAAAAAGTAGTATTATTTATTCCTCTCTCGAAATACATATATCGGGATATTTTTTAATAACTATTTTTGTAAATTTTAATTCTAATAATATTATTTCATTACAATACGTATGATTAAACTATTAATTCATTAGCTATTGGCTATTTAAATATTTTTTTTGTCTGGTCTTCACAGTGGGCACCAAAAAATAAAATTTAATATTATTGCTAAACATACTTATTGATACCATATTTATATGTCATGTAGGATAAATGTTAACTATAATCGAATAAAACTTAATGTACCTAATATTTAAGAAAAGTTTTGCTGTGTATGATTTAAAAAAGTGCGCATACATTCAAATGGAAGTTTGTTTCAGTCAGACAGCAGATACTATTACACACACGATCATTGAAAATGAACAGGGTTATGCAACATATGTTACACATTTGAAACAATCTTTTTAGAAGGCTACTATAATTTTCAAAATTTTTATAGAACTGTCGATGTAAATAATATTTCTGATCATGCATAGGCCATTCAGAAAATCTTGGTTGTATAGTCTTGTTCATTTTTAATGATTCTTTGGGTACATACATACCTATAAGTACATGTAATTTTAAACAATACTAAGAAAATTTGTAAAAGCTGAGGGTCAAGTTTTTGTTAGTTAGTTGCTGATGTGTATATAAACGATAGCATATTTTACAAAAGATGAAGCTACCGTACTGTGTTTTTCGTAATCTAAATAGTATATTACAGACCGAGATGGGAAGTGTTTCATTACTGTCGAGAGATTAGTTAGCTGATTGAGTTGTTCGCGTCTTCTGAAGCCAATACCGCTCCCGCCCCCGTACTTCCAAGCCGGTAAAGTTAGAATTAACTCTGTACTTTTCGTTGATTTTCGGGCCTTTTGAAGACGTCGAATTTAATTGTGCACTTTCCGTCGGTTTTTGCTGCCTATTGAAGTTGTGAGTGTTTTCGTTTCGTGGGAACCCTTTGCTGCTCTGTGAAGATGAGTATCAGAGTTGAAGGAATGCAAATAAGTTAGATTTGGTTGAAGGATCCTTACCCGGGGGTTGCAAGACTTTCAATTACCGCTACAGCGCATTAATTGCCGGATTCTCAAAGGAACCAGCACTATCTTAACCAAGACGTAATGTTGATTTCGAATGTTGAAGGTTGTTTTCGTAGTTTGTTCATCCTCTATGTGGGGATTATTACCGCTTCAACTTCTGGCTGGGGTAACCATCATTTCGAAGCTCTGTTCCCGCCGTCCGCAAACACCTTTTTAAGCAGTTGATGATTTTACAAGTTGCTGGCAACTTCGGTGGACATCAGTGTTGACCTCTCTGATTTTTGAAAACCAGGCATTTGCTCCTAGTTATTTATAATGCATTTTAAACCTTTTTGTGCGACGTTGTTCGGAAGATGGGCGTGCGTAATTTAAGCTACCGTATGATGCGCACCTAGTTTGAATTCTTATGTTTCGCTTTTAATGAAGTTTCAAAAAATATCGTCGTAGTACTAAATTCTGTTGTTGTTGAATTCACGATTGTTGATGTCACTAGTGTAAGTAAACGTCGTTCCTGTCAAGTAATTTTAAAGCTACTAACCCATTTATTTATATATCTAGGACAAAAATTAGAAGTAAAGAAGAACAATTTGACAGCAAATCTAGATAGAAGAATCAGTGGCTTTGTCAGCGTTCGGGACACTACAAGACGTATTTAAGTCAGACATGCCAAATACCTTAAAAGCACAAACTTTTGACCAGTATGTGTTGCCAATTCTAACATAGGGCACAGAGACATGGGCCCTAAACAATATTATTAACTCCAGGTTACACAAAGGGCGATGAAGAAGAATACTCAATGTCAAGCTACGAGATCGAATACCAAATATAGAAATACGAGATCTAAAGTAACCGAAGTAGTAGAACGTCTATGTGCTTTATGATGGAATTGAGAGGGGCACATAAGAATAATGCAGGATAATAGATGGATACGAAAGATCATGGAGTGACGGCACCGAGATAACAAAAGAAGCAGATGAAGGAAGACAAACAATAGAGAAAAATGGAACAAGCTAAGAGAGACTTGTAAGTTGCAGAAGAAGAAGAACGTGTATATACTATGGTACTACTTATTTTGGGGAATAAAACAGTATTTATTATTATTATTATTATTAACATTTAACATATTAATAATCACAGAAAATTAAGTGGTACTAAAGATGTAGACGAGGGTGTACTGTTATGGAGTGGAGTGAAACAACAAGAAAGAGCTAAAGCAGAAATAGCTATAATAATAATCGACAAAGAATGGAAAGAGGCAATAAGGAAATACGAATTTATAAATGAAAGACAAATAAAAGTAGAAATACATACTAATAGAGGACCATTTACCATATTTGGGATATATGCCCCTGAAGAGGGAAGAAAAGAAGAAAATGACAAAATCTACAAAACATTGCAAAAACAATATAACGCAACAAATCAAAACAACTACATACTACTGGCAGGAGACTGGAATACCAAGCCCAAATATGTGTGGAATATATGGAGAACCAACCATCAACTCAAACGGCTTAGAAATGCGACAATCTGTTAAGTCATTTTGCTGTCGCAGATGCTTAATTGCATTTCACGCTTTTATTCAGGTCATTTTGGTATTTTAAATAGCCACCTAGGCTTTAGGGCAGCGTGCCCGTATGCTAAGCCCTTTTAGTTCTTTATTTGGCTCCATCGCCTAATTCCAGAATCACGATGTCGCACATATTTAGCTCCAAAAGCAGTATTTTTCGTCGGTTGGAGCTCCCCTCTGATGGCGTTTTTCCGAATTCCGAATCTCCTAGAAAGCACGCCGTCGAGGCGTGATGCCATTGGTGCCGGCATTAACTTGTTTCGTTTTATCGCCCCGCGATTGGCTGCCAAGGTTTAGTCACGTGGGGACGCGACCAAGGTGACCTTTGCCAACGCTTCCCTCTGGGCATTCAGCCGAGAGCCGTCGATCGAGTAAGAGGTCGGATAGTGTGTGAGTTCGTGCAGGCGCTCCCGCCCTTGGCGGGGGCGTCAGCCTTTTTCCCGTCAAGTGCTGCTTCAGCAATTATGTGACAAACTGTTTCGCCTTAAGGGCAGTTGTCCGCAGCCCGTTGCAGAGAACGCTCGTGTGGTGGTTGTGAGTCGGAGTTTTCGAATTGTCTTCGGCGTAGCGTGGGTGTTTTTGAGCCCAGTTCCTGCTACCGTAAGTAAGGGGTCGTGCCCCCTTCATCTCGACCTACGAGGATTTGTTCCGCAGAACGAAAGTGGCCCATTTTTTTCGTCGTCCCGTTGTACGCGTCATTGACGCGTCTCCCGTCGCCATTAAGGCGGTTGTGCATTCACCCCTATAGCCGTTGTAACATCGAAGGTACCTGCCACCTACGACTGCAGCCTGTCGCAACTCAACTGTACCAGGCTCCCTCGCCGCCTACGCATTAAGGTATGTGTCTTTAACCTGATTACCGCTGTGAACGCGAGTGCCCTCTGCATAAGGCGACGCGCATATTTGGACTCATTACTGCTCTTGTGCATTCATTCAGACTTGCAGACTGTTCATGCCGCGAGTGCTAATTTAAATCTTCGCTGTCCGCTGCATAAGGCGACGCGCATATTTGTACTCATTACTACTTATTACTGCTCTTGTGCATTCATTCAGACTTGCAGGCTGTTCATGCCGCGAGTGCTAATTTAAATCTTCACTGCCCGCTGCATAAGGCGACGCGCATATTTGGACTCATTACTGCTCTTGTGCATTCATTCAGACTTGCAGACTGTTCATATCGCGAGTGCTAATTTAATCTTCGCTGTCCGCTGCATAAGGCGTCGCGCCAGCATATTTGTACTCATTACTACTCATTACTGCTCATTACTGTTCATTACTGTTCACTACTGTTCAACATCTGTCGCTAAGTTTAGAGCGCGCGTGCCAGCTGGTGCCCTTAATTATAGTCTAAGTATAGATATAGGGCGACGCACTCTGCCGCCCCATTGTAACCCGAAGTTCAATACATGATTGGTTAGTTAAGGGAATTATTGTTTTGTTTCGACTTGTGCATGTTCTGTTACAGATAGACGCCCCCTTCATTGTACTGATTATTGTACGACGGAACGAGGGAGCTTTGAGCGTGCAGGTAGGTGAGACAGCTGCGTAGTCGCGGTCGGATTGACATCTAATTACAATCCTTGCATAAGGCAATCCCGAAATTGTTATTTGACCTTGCAACTCTTGAGTAATCCTATTGGCGGAGTATTTTGCATGCTTCGCTCCCGTCTAACCGTCCAGGCCCGGTTAGCCGGGTTAAGACAGGCTTGGTGGCGCCCTCATGATTTTGACATACCCTGTATATATTATGTCACCACACGCTTGCCCAGAACGTATCGTGTGACTCACGCCCGACTCCCTGAGCGTCCCAGCCGTGGCCTTTTAGCCTATTTCGAACCGATTTCAGGGCAAGTGTGCCAGTTTTTCAGGACTGATTCCGTGGTGCGATGCTCACCTTGGGTGGGTGTCGTAAAGTTCTTTTAATACCGTAACAAATCTGCAACATATAACAAATTAAAAATCACCAACACATTCTTCCGTAAAAAGGATATCCGCAAGTACACATGGTCTGCTAGAGCGCTGAGAACCTTAATCGACTATATATTAGTAAATACAAAGCTAAATTCGTTAATAAAAACCTTAATCTGAAACCACACGTGCTTTCGTGGTACTGCGAAAGCTTCGATGTGAAAACTTTCTGCATTAATAAGCTACAGAAATGTTTTTTAACATATTTGATCAAGAAATTTCACCGCAAAAAACAACTTCTGTGTTGCTTCTTCCATCAGTTTAACTGTAACACGACTAGTCAGTTTCGATAGGTAAGGTCCTTGTAGAATAAAAATGTCTAGAGTAAAGAATCTTATACTCACGCGAATTGTAGGGTCACCTGTGTTATCGACATCTTATAGCTATTTGGTATACATTGTCGCTCGTGGACGTTCGTGTGATACCTGCTGTTATGTTCATTAAGTTTTTATTAATTATTCTTTAGCAAATCCTTAGAATGTAATTAAAATAGTATTTCTAATTTGTCGCACCGCTGCTTACTTGTTATGTGTATCGCCCTAATCCCTTAAAGATTAACTTTATGGCAGATTTGTGCTGCGTTACAAGTTAGTGGTTAAAGAGTACTTGAACGTAAGGGGCGGTGCCCTTAGTTACAGCCTCGATGAAGCCTATTTTCATTTTGATCAAGAAATGCCGATGCCGTTGGCAGAAGTGTCCATTTCTAAACGAAAAGAATGAAGTCTTCTGGAAAACTTTAAAAAATTATCGTATATTTTCAATATTAATTAATTTGGAAAATTATTATTGCTTTTGGAATTTTTCAATTCGTGCTATTCATAAACACATTTTGGTAGGTAAACTGCTCTCTATGATATGTTTAGGATCGATTTAGAATTTTGTTCTACGCAAACGTTGCTCTTAATGGAGATAATCACAATAACTTGTGCAGTAGTGTTGTATTATTACTTTTTTTTAAAGTAAGCTGCTCGAATTTCACGCCAACATTTATGTACACATATTTCCGTTCGATTTTATTGCGTAGTTATTGTGGGTTAATGCTGCAAATTACCCTTAATTTCTGATATTATTACTGTTACATAAGTAGAGATTACGTTTGGGTGTGTTATATTTTATACTATTTTAGAAATTTTATTTTACAAATCGTGACTCTACACTTAAGTTCTCTTGATATTTTTAAGTCAAATAGCTGAATAACTAGACAGTATTGATGAAATACATCATTCTGTGTGCAATGAAAACGTTATGATAATGTATATGGCTCAACTAAACACAGTAGGCTTCATAACGACCTCATCTCAGGTATAAAAATAGAGCGATACCTCTTTTATAAAGCTAAGGATGTTGCCGGCGCAGTGCATGCAGCTGGTGTTTGAGAAAAAAGTGTATTGTGCAATGAACTGCCAAAGACGCATTCAAATGTTATCGTTGCCATTCTAATCTGCTTGAAGAAACCACAATGGCTTTTATAAAACTTGCAGTTTATATTCTTATACTACCTTCAGCGAACGCTAAACTGTCAACGCCCACCTTTAGAAATTTCACATTTTTACAAAGATGCATTGATGGTGTGCAAGACCGCCATTTTGACCCAACTTACTGGGTGCTCCTTCTCAATTTGTTAGAAACTTTCAGACATTTGCAGCTGGTACAACCAGTTGTAGTGCAACATAATTACTCCCAGTCACTAACTCTATTTCGACTGCAGAAGGCTGAGGGCTACGTGATGGTGCTCGAAGAAGACGTCATTACCGATGTGTTCAAAGCCTTGATCAAAACTTCCCACTGGAACCCTAGAGCTAGATTCATAATAATTTTCGAAGGAAATCTCTTGAGCCTCTGTGCAGTGCTCAGCAAATATTTCGTGTTTAACGCTATAGTGCTCCTGGAAAGAAATGAACGGGAGGCCTACGTACTGACTTATTTTCCATATAATTCCTCTGGCTTAAAGAGTCAGGGACGTAGTAATCCGGTCTTATTGAGTGTTTGTTTGGAAGGGGAGCTGCAAGATGGTATAAATTTATTTCCTGAAAAGCTACCCGCAACTTGGACCGACATGGTGGTGAGATTAATTCTGATCAATTACCCTCCATATGTTAAGATTGGCAAGGCTGGCTATAGTGATGCTACTGGAATAGAAATTGAGATAATGGGGTTGGTAAGTATTATTCTTCGTTATTTGAATTTGTACCTATAGATAAGGGCCTGTATTCTTAACTCCTGCTTAAATTGAACCATAAGTACTGGAAGTAAACAAAGAGAAAGGTCCTTATATGTCAATCTCTATGTGCAAAACAATGGTGGCAATGTAAACAGGTGAGGTAAAAGTTAATTTAGTCAGTTGAGGTAACGCTTTAAGCTTAAAAGTCAGTTATCAAAAATATGTCATAGAACACAATTAACAACAAGCTCAAGAAGGTTTATTTCAATTTGTACTTCTTAAGAGCTGTAAAAGTTAAGCAGACATTTCCTTTGCCTTCATAAGTAAAGGCCAACTACATTTAATATTCTTCATTAATCTAGTAAAAATCTTGTAGTAAATATTTTAGATGTAGCATTCAAAAGCAAGACTTTGTTCATGACAATTTGTAGGCTTATTCAACGTGTCAACTGTAATAAATATGCTTTCTTGTTTAATATGCTGTCACAGTAGTAACCGTAGAAATGATGAGTATTGAATTAAAACAAAAAATAAAAGGACTACATTGAGACATATACAGACACCTAAAAAGAAAATATGAGCACTAATAGTAAGAAAATTCGTGCAATTACTATCATACATATCAATTCTAATATAATCGTGGACATTAAATATAAATTAAAGCAATAATGCTGATGGAAACGCAGACAGAAATGCAATATATACCACATGCCATAAAGTATAAGTACTTCCTTATACAGCTGCAACCTTATTTCAACGTGTACATCAATTGTTTTCTACCTTTATTTTATCATAAAGTTTCTATGTTTAATCGTTAACTGTTGAAGAAACTTGTTTAGTAATTACTTGTACTTTAATATCATTTGTTTAAATTTTGGGTGATGCTTTTGATGGTTTTCTTTTGATCGAAGAACGTAGAACAATATAAAATCGATTTACGACATTAATCAAACCAAAAGTGCATCCAGCTAGATACAATGGGACAGGGGCGCAGTTATATTCTAACAACGTGGATGTTTTTATTTAAATATGTCGTAAGAAGGTAATGTAATAACGAGAAGATACGCCCCAAGGGAGAGCAAATTTGTCATCTACAGAAAATTAATACCATATATAATAGCAATCTACTTTGACTTTAATGCCAGAAAAGGCAAAATTAATCTAAAAGCTCGATGTGATATTACGGTTTCGTTTTATGTAATGAGCTCTGGATGTGTTCTGACTTGATGGCAACACGAAAAACAAAATAGATTTTGTATTCAAAGATAAGAAGGAAATAGTACACGATGTGATGATATTAGGAAGTTATCTACTAAAGGTGATCACCAAATGATAAGAACATTAAGACATAGAGAAATATAAGTAAATAAAGAGATGCTAAACAAGGAAATGTGTCTATTAATAAGGACGAGAACAGTGGAACACTTTTACGTAGAGCTGTACAAAGGGTATGAAAATAACGACGAAATCACTGCATAGGTACTTCAAAGTTTTAAACCAGCGCTTCGAAGGCATTCCGGAGATTACTCTATACGAAATAAGAAAACCACTTTCTGGAATGAAAGATAAAATATCCCCTGACGAAGATGAATTAGCTATTGGTACAAGATAAGAGGAGAAAAGCGGCTACAAATGCCTTCTGAGAGCAATAAAATAGTCGCGGTGGAATAATGCAATAATCTATCGTCCTGTAAAAAAAGGAACATGATAAATCTCGGGAATTGTAGACCTATTAATTTGGTGTCACATTTTTAGAAACCCTTCACAAAGAAAACAAGCAGTATTTCGATCCATGTACTGCACAAATTACAACCTTTGCTTTGAAAAGCCTGATGGAAAAACAGTGGAATACAACAATCCGCTAGCTTTGATATTTCTAGATTGTGAAAAATCATTTAAGTCTTTAAATAAACAAAACAAAAATGCTAGAAGTGTTAGCAAAAAAATGGCACACAGCTTTCGATAGGAAAAGTTATGCTGACCTTGTTTTGGAATGCAAGAGGGCTTGTTTGGAAAGAATACATGCCTAATGGGGTTACTATCGTACTAGTGTCACATACTCAGAAATCCTAAAAACTGTTTAAAACCTGTCATTAGAAGCAAAAGACGCTAATTTCTTAGTTTTGATATTTCTTTGCAGCATGACAATGACAATGCGGGGCCACATACTGCACGTGCAACGGCGACAACCATCCAATATTTGATATTCTCCATATTCCGCTGATATCGCCCCAAGCGATTATTATGTCATTTGGTACACTTAAAGAGGCACTAGGGCGGAAGAAATTTTAGTGCAATGATGGAGTGACTCAGGAGTTGCATGAGTAGATGTGCATGCGACGAAAATAATTTTTCGAGTATTCAAGCGCTTCTAAAACGGTGGAGAACATGCATAGAACGTAATCGGGACTGCGCTGAAAAACTACATACTGGTTTTTGACATTGGTGGGATAATTTTTTAAGGTTTTTATTTGAATTTACCACGTACCTACTTATAGAAAATTTCTAAAGGTACGCAAAGGTTCTTAGATCAACGTCAACATCTCAAAATTCAGGTACGTGACAGCTAAAGCCCGTGCCATGTACTGAATTTAGTTTTTAACAGATTAGGCAGTTGCATAACTGTGCATAACGTGATATGATTGAAAATGCACCAGGAGGTGTTTCTAAACCGAATACTCACACGAAGGGTGGATAATGCTATATTCGTCAATTTCGATTGGGATTGGGAGTTCAGCATGTGTTATGAGAGATAAAACAAGATCGCTTTGAAAAGTTGAATATTCTGTAAAAAATATTGCTTCGGCAAAGCGCTATTTTTGAGATACTCTGTTATTTTGAATAATCTTCTTTGTCTGCTATTATTATTGCTATCCGTGGTAGCCAACTCTAAGATTGTTGCCAATACTATTAACACACTATAACTGAACTTATTTAATTAATTTAGGTGCAGCACATCCTGGGATTCAAGATCGAGTACGTGAATAAATCCTTCGACAACTGGGGCCTGAAGCAGAACGATGGTTCCTATAATGGTGCCTACAACGAACTGCAACGGCACGTAGCTGATTTGGCCATTGGCATGTTTGTGGCAGATTGCAACCGAACATGGGACTTCGATTTATCGTTTTCGTACATGGAGGACGCGGTGAAATGGCTTGTTCCTATTGCTAGGGTAAACCCCCGATGGCAAAACATTATACAAATATTTGGGCACCACGTTTGGATTGCCGTGGTGCTGTTTTTTATAGTCATCGTTGTAGTTATGTATTTAACGTCAAAAGGAAATTTAGCGAGTAAGGACTTTGCGTACTTTGTCTTAATTTGTCTAAGACATTTGGTTGGGCAAAGCAATCAAGACGTTCCAACAACATCGCACCAGAGAATTATTTTACTCGCTTGGGTATTCTTTGGGTGGATGGTTTCAACTGTGTTTCAGAGTTACTTCATGTCGGCTCTAAGCTTTAACACTTATGGAAAGCAAATATCCACTGTTCGGGAACTAATTGACTCTAAAATGAAATTTGGGTTCCATAAAACCATATCGCGCTTTTATATAGATCAAGCTGACGAGGAAAGCGTATATATTTACAAGAACTACATATTATGCCAGCTATCAGGTGGCTGTCTCAACAGAACTGGATTCCAAGGAGATTTTGCTACAGTCAAGATGTATAGATATTCGCAGTACATGATAAGTCGCTATTACTTAGATTCTCATGGTAGGCCGTTAATTTACGTCTTCAAAAGCAACATATTCTCAGTGCCCATAGTTTTTGCCCAGACAAGAGGTTTTCCAATGGTGGAGCGATTGAACCAAATACTGCTGGACATAAGATCTGCAGGGTTTATTGATTTTCAGTACAAGAAATGGGATCGTTTCGATAAAATTGCATATTCTAGAGCCCAAGTCCACTTCACGGGGCATGTACTTCAATTGAATGAATTACATGATATATTTGTTTTGCTCTTATCAGGCTGTTTGTTAGCTACAGTAGCGTTTATAGTAGAACATGCATGTAAACTAATTAAAAATTAACGTTGTTTAGTTTTATTTCCAGTATATTAATTAAATATATTACAGCAACTAAAATCAATAATATTTTTCTGTAACACAGGTCTAACTAGTACACATCAAGTAAAATGATTAATGAGTTTTAGTATTTTAATTTTATGGCAAGCAATTCAAATAGCTTAGTAAAATTGACCGTACTTAATCGGAGGCGTCTTTCTAAAAAACTCAAGGGCAATGATTTTACAGTATGGTATAAAGGTTTTATTTGAACAATTTTGCATTTATTACCAAGTTATTCGTAAAGTAAGAATTTCTAAAATTATATTTAGTTAATTTTGAAGCGCCTACTGAAACGTATCACTGTTTAAAATATGTTGGCCGTAGATTGATGAGATAGACGTTATAGAATTATCTCTGGATACTAAACAAATTGTGATCACCATTTTTAACACGTTCAAGAAAGTCGAAAAAAAGAGAGTGCTAACTAATACCGCATTTCTGATTACAGTGCCATTGTAAAGATACTTCCAGTTATGCTGTGGTTCGAATATCACCTTTACAAAACACATTGTAATGATAGCCCCATCACTGCGTTAATTTTATAGTTATTGGTCTCTCTGTTGTCAGCTAGCTCAGTTTGTAACAAGAGAACTTGTTTTACCTAGTCCAGGTTACGGATACTTACTGCAACGAAACTTCAGTTGACCCACTATAGCTCAAAACCTCAAATAATATGCTGCAAGCTTCTACTCAATAAAAACCAATCTGCGCACAATCAGTGTAATACAAAAAGAAATTGGTTTAAAATATATAGATGTAGCCGGAACGGGCTATTTTAATTTAATTTAAAATGTTTAAATTGCTAGCTATAATTGCCGGAATTATACCGGCCCCGGACAGCTAAAAAAAACCGAGGTATCAATTAATAATCTGAAGCTTTGTTACCCAAGAAAGAACATAGGAAAACTTTTATAATTGTATAATATGTTTAGCTAGATACATATCACATTAAATTGTATTCAAAAGACAGGAAATAAGAATATAACAATTAATGCTTGTAAATAAATCGGAATTCTTTCTCCCTCGTTTGGAATCGGGCCGTGTCAGTTTCTTTTGGACCAGTCTAGGTATGAATTAGGTCTAATGTCATGTAGGCAGTTGGGTGGGTCTAAAAGTTGAAATGACATTTGTTAGCAAAACCCGCCTGTGATAGCGGTACGTAAACATGCAATTCGGTTTTAAAGGGGCTAAAGTTCGGGCGATATTATATTAAATAACGTGGATACCTGGCTCCACTATGGTTATCGTGACCTGCAGGTGTACCACGCGTGGTGATATTTCGGGGCGGCCGGCGTATTTAGCTGGTTTACCTATGGTGAAGACTTTGCAAGTCCAGCTGAGTACAGCTGCAATTGCATTAAGCTCGAGCCCTGCATGCGGCGGCTGCCGGGGAAATGTAAATTTTAGGCTGCGGCTGGCCGCTAGCGCGCGTCGAGAAACGGCCCGAGGATTATATATGCAAGGTTATTGATGTCGGCTCGTTGGGATAATGTCTTTCGTAGCGGCTATATACAGGCTGGATTTTCTGGTGCGAACTTTAAGCCACTCTCGTACTACGTTGTCCAGGTCGTAATTAGTGGTTTTTAGAGCAGACCAATTAGGCATTTCGATTTGTGCGAGTTAACAGCACGGATTTAACATGTCCGCGGAGTGATTGGGACCTGGCAGGAATTATTTATAGGTGTCTCGTTGATGAACCTGCGGGCTCCCCGAGCAAGATAGTTTAGGTATCGGTTATCTGGTCGGATCTCTAGCTGATGAGCCTAAGGGCCCCCGATCAAGAGGGTCTAGACACGAGTTAGCAGGTCGGATCTCTAGCTGATGAGCCTAGGGCCTCCCCGAGCAAGAGTGTCTACGTACGGGTTATCTGGTCGGATCTCTGGCTGATGAGCCTAAGGGCCCCCCGACCAAGATGGTGGCAGGAATTTTACTCGAAGAGCCTACAGGTCCTCCTAGGCAGAATAGGATGAGGAAAACGGATCGGAAAAATTCTGTCTTGCAATGGCTTTCTCTTTATATAACCCGAGTCAGCGTAATCGGCGGTTTCGGGTTAGGGAATTCTTGTTTTGAATACGCGGACGAATACCTGCGTCTGCCCGCGATGACGTCGCTAATCGTCTTCCTCGCGGACTAAAGATACAGCGCTCCGATACCTAACGTGAAATATGCCGTGGGGGAACGCGCAAATTAATTTTTAAAATCTAAATCGCGTTCGTGCTAGTCGAAACGTTACATAGAAATGAAACAAAAAATATTATTACATATAAAATAGACATTGACACAAACAGTGTTAGTTAATAACATCAAAAACTACGAGCGATATAACTTGGTATATATATATATATATATATATATATATATATATATATATATATATATATATATATATTACTAAGATACATTTATAATTAACCAATATCTAAAGAAAACCCGCTGAATTGTCTTATAAAGTAACTTCAAATCATAATTAAGCCGCCTCTGCCCGACAGACGATATTACACTCAGGAATTTCGTCAACTCTAGAGATGTAATCGGATACTCCAGTTATGAACTAATGCTTGACGTCAGAAGCTGCCCCGATAGCTTTCGTCCATGCTCAAAGACGTCGCCTTATTTGAAACGCGAGAGTCTGTGCAATTTTATTAATTGCCGCCGTTTCGAGCAATAGATCCGGCTTTTACTAATTGCGTGTAGGTACGCAATGCACTTTATCCCATCTGTGGGAGGTCTCCTAACGTAGTTTGGACGCGATAATCGCTTGCTATTAGTTCTGCAGCTTCTGAATGGGGATTCTGTCGATTTATATTTAGAGCCTGCAAAATAAAGCCGGGATCTCCCTCGAAACCTCTTTCTATAGGCGAGACGTACTTTCAACGTCTCGCAATAGAAATGCACTTTTTAGGGCGCTAGCTGGCCCAATTTAGCAGCGATAAGAAACAACTGTATTCACCTCACTTATGCTCGCGCTTTCTGCCCGCACTGTTTGCACTTAGTATGACTTTCTCACTTTTTTCTGTTAGTTTCGGTGATGCTTACTAAAACCGCACTATTAGCACCGCGATTTACCGACGAAAGAAATTCACATACACTCGCGATAGTTCGAAACTCGATTAAATTTCTTTACAGGTAAATATAACAATACACAAAAGTACAAACTGACTGTGAATTGATAGATTATGAATTACTGTGATTCAGCTTAGGTGTAGCTGGACCAAATACAGTTTCCCTCTACACGACGGTAACGGCCATTGCAAACCGCATACCACAGGAACATAAAAACCGGCGCAGTTGAGGTGATGATGTCACTAAAGTGCAAAATGACATTGAGGATTTCCAGAGAATTTGTATTATGCATAAATATGTTTTTCTGAATTACGCGTAGATTGATAAGACTTAACCGCGAGCTGTTGTTCCCTGTATGTCTGCCTGGATGAGCCAATATCATCTTAGCACAGGATGTATGTAGTGTGTTTTTATGTTATTCACTGTCTGTCGTTGTCTGGCCAAATACCCATCTTCAGGGGATATAAAAGGAACAAGCTCGGGGTAGCGGGGCATTCATTAATTAATCAACAGTAGCATTATTAATAGTAATCAGTCAATCAGCTAGACTGTTAGTGCCCTGCTGCCGATGCTGTTAAGCTGAGTTTTTCGTAACTGGCCCATAAGTAATGGCTAAAACTATGTAAGTTACAACTTTAATAAACTGCTTTATTTATAATCTTGGTATGATTTATCGATCCCAAATTAAGCTGCGACTGCCTCTTGCAATTTTTAAATATTTTTCAAAATTTCACATACCAAGACTTAATATTAAAATTCAATTTTTTTTATGTGAAGACTAAAGATTTATAACTGAAAAAATAATATAAAATGTTAAATACTTCTTTAGATTTTTTATTATTTACCGAAAAGGAGTATGTTTGCATAATTTTGACGTTTTTTATGAAAGGCGGTTTTTAGGAGAACTATTTTTCAATTCTAATTAATATATATTTAAATGGCTTCTAGAAACTCTAATAGCCCTGTTAATGAATTCCTGTTGCAAAAATCCTGTAAATGTTGTTTTACAATTGTCTAAATCAGGAGTCGGCAAACTTTTTTGGAAAGGGCCAGAACGTAAAATTTGTAGGCTCCGCGGGCCAGGTAGCAAACTCGAAGACATGTACATGGGCAATTCTACTCATAAAGGAACAAAAAAAAAGGTTAATTTTTTTTATTAGGAAGTGATACTTTTAAATAATATTTATACCATGAGATAAAAAATATGATTCTGAGCAGGCCTTGATATGTGTTATACGTTTGGCAGTACTGAAGTGTATTGTCAGTCTATGTCAAATTCGAGATTAAGAGGTTAGGTTTTGTCTGTTGTTTGACACAGACTGACGTAAAACTTAACCTGCAAATCTTGAATTTGACATAGACTGACAATACACTTCAGTACTGCCAAACGTATAACACATATCAAGACCTGCTCAGAATAATTTTTTTTATCTCATGGTATTTACTATACATGCTAACACACAAAAAATAAAATATTTCCATCTATTAATAAACGTATTATAGAAGTGGTTACATTTTGTACTATTGCGATGAATGTAATCGTTTTTTCTGAGATAATATTTCATTATACTGGAGTTCTAAATTAGTACCTACATCCTATCATTAAAGTTTTTTGCAAATGGTCATCTGTTAATAATGATCTGTATTGCGATTTTGCATACTTCATTTTCGAAAATGTCCTTTCACATTAATAAGTACCCTCAAATACAGATATAAATCCCCGTGCATATGATTTTTATTGGCCGTATTTATCTTCCGAAAGATATTTATAGAATTGGGTTAGATCCATTTCCTTAAATATTATTTTTAGCATATCATCATTTTGCAGTTTAATCACTTCCAATTGCAGGTCTGATGGAAGCTCCTCAATTGTACAGCCAAATTAATTTTGAAATATGGAAATGTCTTTTGCACTTGCATCAAGATCCCAAAAACGCTGTTGTAACTGTAGTTTAAGTTCAGAAAATATATCAGTCTCGATTTTTTTGGGAATGAGGATTTCACTAATATTAGAAAATTTTTACAGCATGGAAAATGGTCAAACTTGTATAATGTGATTTGTGTTTCAAACAATGCAAATTTTTGGCGATATGACTACGATAGAATACGTTCACATATGAGCAGTTTGTTTCCCTGTAATTATTTTAAGTTAAATTCGTTAAGATATTCCATGATGTCTGCAGCAAATGCTAATTTCCATAGCCATTCATTGTTAGATAATAGCGGTTGTGGGCAGTTTTTCTCATTTAAAAAATTTTCTATGACTTCAGTCAGTCCATTTATATATGTCAGTGGTTACAGCTTGTAATTTGATTTATTTTCAATTTTTTCTTGTAAAAACAGTATAAACCCGCGGGCCGGATTAAAAACAGACGGCGGGCCGGATATGGCCCGCGGGCCATAGTTTGCCGACCCCTGGTCTAAATGATGAGACTTTTTTAAGACAATTTGCGTGTTCTAAAAAATCCTTTTCTTTATTAACTTTTTATTAAACGTTTCCCTATTTTCTATTCTTTCTAAATGTCGTTTGAACACTTGCTGAGTTTACGCTATTTGCTTTGACCATTTTAATATACCAGTGGGTATCTAAGATATTTCTCATATGTAGACATTCTTTGTAACAAACGACAACAAAAACTCTATCTGCTATTGTAACTAGAAAAACAAGGTAAGTACAGAATACTATTACATTTCCCTTTTAGTAATATTTGAGAGAATGTAATAAAACAGAAATGGTAATATATTTCCAGAAAAAAACACCACAGTAAAGGATGCTAAGGCTGAAATATGTTTCTACTTCTTAATCTCGTATCTGGAATTAATTAGTATTTTGTCTTTTTGATATCTTGAATTAATTAAACGCAGGTCACCAAGATCATATTCAACTCATTTCCTATTACCTAAAAATAGAAGCAAATGATTAATGTCTGATGGAGCGTATGCTGTAATTCTAAACACATTAGCATCAAATTGGTGTTAGGGCCACTCACAAATTAGAATCTCATTATCAAACTCTTACAGGCCATGGGATAAAAATAAAAACAATATTATTTACGGAAAGCAGTTTGATGGAGTAACCTTAATGAATATAACGTTATTTGAATTTTATATTTAAAACAATAACAGAAATGAGATGTTCTAAAATAATTTTTCGTTTCTAAATGCATTAAACATCGTTATTTTGATTAAATCTAGCCCATTTTTAGAAAACAGCATAAAGAATAATGCAATTGCAGTTTATTGTTGTTACACATTATTGCGACAGAAAGACCGCTAAGAGATAACTGGAGAGGCATCGCACAACATAAAAATGTTGGATAGCGACGTCATAACTTTTATTATTATTCCAAACAACTATTTCAAACCAAATGCCGGTGTGGGATTGAATCAGACTCAGTAGAACCACTCAGAGCGAATGAGCTACTACAAAAGAAACTGAAAGAAAAATAAACACCCAAAGAAAAGAAATAACATTGCTTAGTAACAAACAACTATAATTCATTTATTGACAAGAACGTTTCGGAAATACGAACAATATCAGCTTCTTATCACAATTGCAGACACTGCAGCTCTTCATATTAATTAAGCTAAGCGAACCATTCACTAAAGAAATAAAAATAACTGGATTTGGTCCAGTTTATATGAAAGATTGAGATTAATGCAATAAAACTACATATTATTAATTCGTTTCACGAATAATGCTATCGATAGGGCCTTATCGAACGCAATGCAGTTTTTTAATTTTCGCATATATAGTTCGCCTTTTTTTTGAATAGGTAGAAGAGTATCGTCTGTGGCGTTGTTGCTACGTTGAGTTATCGTGCTCTTCTGCTCTTCAAACACCTGCTGTGATAAAGCATTTTACTAAAGCGAACCAAACGTTGTGTTTTTCTAAACTGAAATCATTCGTCAAATAATGACGTTAACTTTGACAGTTTTAAATCTGTTTCTGTAATGATATGAAGATACAACTATTTGTATGGTTTTGTTGTAATATAATAATTTTAATTACTTTTATTTGTTCCTCACTTGTAAACATTAATTTATCAAGTCACTGTATTCACCTTGAAAATGTTTCTTAACTGGCTAGCCAGTAAATTTTTTACTGGCTAGCCAGTTATATTTTACAAGCGTGCTCATAGATAAATGATAGCGTGCAAAGCCAGAGTTGTCTTCCTTAGTATGTGTCATATTGATTAATTTAGTTGCTTGTCAGTTTGACATTTTGAATAAATGGTGAATTTCTAGTTATTTACAAGTGAGGAACAAATAAAACATTCAACAATACACGCCAGGTAACCATTTTTACTGGCTCAAGGATATGACAGGCTCGCCTAACGGCTCGCCAGTCATCCCAATCCTATCGCCAGTAAAACCTGTTTTACCTGGCTTGTAATGTTAAATACTATAAATAGTTAGCTAATTATTGTAAGTAATAAAGACCATACTCTTACAGGAAGCGCAGCGGCCGAACTTTACTTTAACTTTTATTCAATATGAATAAATGCGGCCACACAAAAACATGCCCGCTTTACTTCAGACACATTTCATTCCCACATATTCACGATAGTCGAGTTGTGTATATGATGGCGCGAAAATGACTCGGTGTTTTTTCAGTATGGATGATCTTCGTGTTGTTGCTAACGACTGTAAACTGCCAACGTCTCAGTGAAATAAAATTTAAGTATAAAAGGCATGTACAGCGTAGGTAGAGCGCAACCTGTCTGACACGCTGGCTAAGATAGCTCGAAAAACTGGGTGGCTTTTGCGGCTATACTACGATCCTTTTCTGCACGGCCTCGAGCCCAAACCTAGAACTAAATATGTTAAAATGGTTGCGCTTGTTGGCAAATGCCATCGGTTCGATGTGAGGTCACTTTATGAGTAATAAACCCTTGGGGGTCTATTTCTTGCGATCTAGGTTGTAATGCTAGTGCACTGTTCGGATTATATATTTATGCATAAATAAGAGTAGATCATTTTATTCGAAGACATGACCTTTTGTTATTAGATATAATAGCATTAATCTGTCGTGACTGATTAAAGCTTTTCATTGATATTGTTACATTTATTAGTCGATAATGAACGAAAATTGCTGCTGTTTCATTGCGGCAACGAATCACCAGTGTAAAACAAAACGAATGAAACTCTAGTTTTAACAACAGTTATCTAATGACAATGATACCTACCTTTGAAGTAATACCTAGGATATAAATAGCGATTCGTAATTGCTGACATACACAAATACCCTAGAACACTTAATTCTACAAAGTAGTAAATATCACTGACTATGAAAGAAATGGCTTACATCTTGTACTGAACACATAAGGTAATAACACTCTATACTAGATAATATTTGAGTAATTATTTTGCTCATACATTTAACTTTTGTCTTAATCGTAATTCAGAAAGCTAGAGTCCAATTTCTGCTTAATTATATAGACTAAGAACACGTTAGATATAAAGTATCTATTGGTTTTTATATTATCCAAGTCTTAAACTAAAATCAATTTATGCATTGTTCAAAAGATCAATAAAAATGCCTTCGGGTCGAAATAATGCGAAATTGTCAATGGGAGACCTGCAGCACACTATACATAAAGCTACTGAATCACCCGATTTTCGGTGCTACATATAACAATCCAAAACACATACAACCTTACTAATTATACATACAAAAATGTTGATAGATAAACATTGAAATTACATGATGTAATTGTTCTTTTAAATTTGACGTCGAAAAGGGCGCTAAGAGTTAATTGCGAACGTACTGCATCAGCTGTTTCAACCGATCGTAACTCAATTTTACTTTATTTTTTCGTCCTTTTTTTGAAAATAAAAACCGGCCTACGATCTAAGTTTTTAAATTAGTAAAATTTTAAGATATCATACCATTTAATCGGTCCATACAACAAACATGCATACAAACAAAGAGACCACCGATTTTACGATATAGATATGCTTGGTACATTTGATACACTCTACGAATGCTTTAATAACTAAACGTGTAAATGTGATAGCAAACAATTGCTGTAATGTTTACGGTCCGCGTGAAACTTATATTGCAAAATTCTACAAAAAATCTGGTGTGATACACGCACACAACTTCCTTTTACAGTGATCTTATAATTAACCAAAAATTTGATTTTTAATTTTTAAGCATTTCTCAAAAATGTCAAAAAATTACAAATTCTATAGAAACCGTACAAAATAAAGAGTTAGTTGAAAAGACAAATCTTCTCTAAAATTTTATGCCGAATTCAAAAATGTAATAATATACCAGGTGTTCTATTTAAAATAAGAGTTCATAAAAAAACAAAACAGACCCATTTTAGAGGCGTTCAACTGGAAAATTACCTATCTCACATCAATACACATTAACAATATAATAAAAATGTAAGGTTTGAAAATAATTATAAGAACCGTTTTTGAAAAAATCGAAAAAAAAAGATGAAAAATCACAAGAGTAAATACCATACTTCTGGTTATGCGATTTTCTTCAAATGCTTATTGTCGCATCTAGATAGTATACAAAACTTATACCGAGTGGCCATAAACATCTAAGATTCCGGTAGCCATGAAATTAGCTACTTATAAATGTTGGTAGCTTTATATTTCAATTATAAGTATTAGTATGAAATGTAATAAAACGCAAACAAGAGGAGGAGAATGTGCCCCGGATTCTGCAGTTTAGCCTACGAATCGATTATAAAACTCTCCTGTTCTAACTTCAATACTTATTGTAATCTGTAATAATTATTGACAAATAGAAGTTTAAGTTGTGATGACATTAATGACATTTAGTTTAGTTGGATTCATCACTTTAAGAAAGCAGTGTTGATTTCAAAGGTAATGTGATATCAGATATTTATGGCCACCCGGTATATAAAGTTTCAATGTCGTACCTATACATACACACAGACTGATAGACAGACCGATGGAAAAAAACATGTTTTTTGCGTTCAGGGGACTTTAAACCTCAACTTCTAATTTTTGGGATGCATCCAATACCTTCTTTATTGTAAAAGGAATAGCAACTTTGTTTCAGGCTTTCCTTGCGTGTGCTTCGTGTCATGCCGGTGTTAAACCTGTTCTGAGCTTTCCTTTTGCGGTCTTCGGTGGGCCTTAATATGCTTAAAAATTAGCCTTTGGATAGGCCGGGCGGTCTCGAAAGTTACTGCAAGGTCCTTGCAGCAAGCTGCCTTTGTTTAAGCAGTAGCTATACTATCCGCCTGGGGACGTCCTCGGGCTTCAGTTAATAGCCCTCTTGCAGGTAAGTCGTGCCTTTACTTTATTGTGGCCTGGAATTGATTTGGGGGACGCACTGGTCGTGGCAAATTGCGAATTGGTTATAACCTCTCTGGAGGCGAATTTGTTGCCGTTTTTTACATTGCCGAAGTCCTGACCTAGAAAAATGCAGAGTTGGTTTAAAAGCTGGTTTGGGCTGTATTGTAATACCGGATTCGACAACCGTACAGCGTAAAGCGGTTTTAAGGAGGTGTGTGCTGATACCGTATTCCGGATTCTGGATAATATATGGTTCAGGTGCAATAGGTGTAAAACCAGCACCATTTCCCTTATTTCTCTGTCACAAGGGCTCTTTAAGCGGCTTTAGTACGAAGGATGTAAGACTAATGAGACGATATGATTTGGCCTGGGTATAATCCATACGTCCTGGTTTAGGTATATACTTCTCCGGAACAAGCATCAGGTCCAGTTCCTATTGTGGTAGGGCTGGAAAGATACCGTCCACTCCTGGCGACTTGAAAGGGAGAAAGGAGTTTATAACCCAGGTTACCTTATCACCCCGTACGACCTGGTTTGCCACATTCTAATTCTCCTCTGGGGGAGGTGGGATGTTGAGTCCTGGCCATACATTGTCAGGGGTGACAATACAGTCTGGAAAATGTGAATGAGCACTTCCGCTGTCTCTTCGGGTTTGGTTGTAAAAGAATCATTCCCTCGTCTGAGATAGCCTGGCTGTTGGTTCGGATTTTTAGAAAGGATCTTCTTCAGCCGAGCCGTTAAGACAGTGGTCTCTATGACACTGCAAAACGCTTTTCAAGAGTCCTTCTGTTTCTGGCGGATTTATTTTCTGTATAATTATTTTTGGTCCTTGTAGACCCCCAGTTAATAGTGATTCTAGCTTTTTTTACTTTTTTAAAGATTTTGTTCAATGTTGATTTTATCCTGTCGAGTTTCAGACACCACCAGAAGGTTGTGCGACTCGCTTTGGATGTCTTCAAGGGGCATGATGATTCGTCAGATTGTAGGATCGAGTTCTGCAGGATATCCACACTGATTTGCAAGTGCTCTACCTGATCAATCTTTTCTGGAAAAATCGAAACCACCAGGTGAGCTTCCAGATCTATCCTCTAAGATAGTCTGTCATTTTTCCTAGGGTTTCGATATTGTTTTGGTTGAGCTGTAGTTCCAGATAATTTGATGATATGTGGACTGACATACACACAGCAGGTGATACTTGCCAGCCCACAATATTATTGGAAATATCTGAAGAAGCCCTTCTTCTTTGAAAGAGTATGTTGCTCCTCTGTTTCTAATTTTTGCTGCTGCTGCTGTTGTTGCGGATTTTGTTGCTCTTTCCATTGAAGGGTACCCGAAGACGCTCCCGTAGGTACGGTTTCTTCTATCTCCTTTTCATCCATGCTGAAAGAAAAGATTCATCTCCCTAGCTCTTCACCCATCACGATCCCAATAAGAGGACACCAAGGATACTGAGGAGATATAGCTCCCAGAGATGAGTTGCTCACGAGTAGGCACCTTTAGGGGAGCCCTAGGATAGTAGAGTACAGTCCAAGGCCAAGAACGGGCTTAAGACCAAGCCCACTTTTAAGGCTACGTTTAAGGTCAAGCTTACGCCCCACCACACAGCCTCGATATCTAGATCAAGGTCAACCATATGTATAAAGTATACAACATTTTTATCATAAATTCCAAGTTGAAGGAGTCCTGCGCTAGGACGACTTGATCATCGGCAAAGCTCAGTGTAAATAGGTGATTGTCATTGATTGGGATTCCCATTGCTCCGCACTGTATCTTCCAGTTATTAAATGCCACGTCCATGTATATATTGAATAATAAAGAGGAAAGACTGCAGCCTTATCTCAAACCTTTTGTCGTATATATTGCATCTGATAGTTGTTGCCCTACTTTTACATAAGAAATGTTGTCTGTGTAGAGTTCTCTAATAATATCAATTAAGCAGAGATTGACCTCCATCATGTTCAGTGTTGTCCACAGTTTACATCTAGGGACTTTACCATATGCCTTTGTTAAATCTATAAATGCTAAATGTACCTCAGCACTCACTGCTATTTCTTTTTAGAGTACTTGTAGCAAAATAAATAAATTGTCTACACAGGATCGTTCCGGTGTGAAGCCACTTTGTTCTTCTTCAATTTAATGTCCGACCTCTAACCTTAATTTGTTTTGCACAATCTTTCCGAAGAGTCGGCTGTCACACTTAGACCTCTGTAGTGACTGGGATTTTTTCGATCTCCTTATGGATACTATGTGTAACACCTTCCACTCCTTAGGTATCTTATTAGTTGTGCAGCATTTTTCCATTAGGCTTTTGATTCCTTCCATCAACGTTGTTCCTCCATATTTTGTTAGTTCTATTGGAACGCCCCCTGGTCCTGGCGATCTGCCATTTTTCATTGCATTTAAGGCAATTGTTAAAGGACTCCGCCTATTATCTTCTGTCTCTGGGGGTATTGTATCTTCTACGTACGCTGTTCGGTCTTCCACGAATAGTTTCTGGTAATGAGTGTAACATAAATGATGTGCACTAGACGAGCTCTGGATGGAAACTGTTTATTACATACGTTTGGTTTACAAAGCTTGTGTATGTACAATGTGTTGCCTATCTCACATCCTATTTCTTAAGCTAATTTCAAAAGTTACAATATTTAAATGAACTACTAACTTAAGTTTTACATTAGCTACATAAATTTTTTATTTACACAAATTCATTTTACAAAGTTACAACTAAAACTAAACATAATCATTTAACAAAGCAGGCCTTACAACAATTCTGCCTGAACGTGTAATGTTCCTGTTATCAGGCACATCTTCCTTTAAACTCGTAGAGGGTCTTTGATTATTATACTCTACTTCACTTTCGACCTCAATGTGCTTGTAATCTTTTACATTTTGATTTGCAGTCTGTCCACATAATGTAGAACTACTTTGAGATGGTTCAACTTTACAACTTTTATTCATCGGTTTAACAAATTTTCTATTACGAATTATGGTTGAGCCATATTCCCGTAGTATTTTGTACGATCTGATACCTACTTTCTCCAGAATTTTCCCTTTTTCCCACAACCCTTTAGGAAGTACCTGTACCATTACATGAGAATTTTCTTCTAGATTTCTAAGTACCTTTACTCCCCTTTTGTCAAAATATTTTTTTTGTGTAGTTGTGAGTTATCTAGGAACTTATCAAATTTTCCTTTGTTAATTAATTTAGGTTTGAACTGTTCATTTGTTTGCGGTAATATAGATCGCAAATTACGGTTCATCAAAATATTTGCTGGTGAATGGTAACCATCTAAAGGAGTATTACGCAAATCCAGTAATGCCAGATATGGATCATTTTTTCTGTTAAACATTTTTTTAGAGTATTTTTTACTGTCTGAATGGCTCTTTCCACTTGTCCATTTGATTGTGGATATTTTGGTGATGACGTTACGTGTTCAAATTCCCATAGTTTTGCAAATTTTTTATATTCAAAACTTGAAAATTCGGGCCCGTTGTCAGTACATACAAATCTAGGTATTCCATAACGAGCAAAAACGGATTTCGTTTTTGATATGACATTACAGCTTGACAAGTCTTTACTTAAATTAATGACTTCTACATACTTTGAGTAATAATCAGTGATCAATAAATAAGCTTCGTTATAAAGGTGAAAAATGTCACAAGCTACTTTATAGAACTGTAGTTTCTCAATTTCATGAGGAATCATGGGTTCCGCCTTTTGCGAATTTTGAAAACTTTGGCAAATGTGACATGACAAAATCATATCCTGTACTCTCTTTGTCATTCCTGGCCAAAAAAATGACAAGTTTGCTTTGGAAACTGTTTTATTGATGCCCAAGTGGCCATAATGCAGTTTTTCCAAAATTTCTTTTC
Organism: Agriotes lineatus; assembly: GCA_940337035.1. Lineage (NCBI taxonomy): Eukaryota > Metazoa > Arthropoda > Insecta > Coleoptera > Elateridae > Agriotes > Agriotes lineatus. The sequence goes on along the minus strand of CALNHX010004910.1, from coordinate 45,652 downwards.
TACAACTTTGAGGCACAACCAATTTTTGATTTTTGAAAACAAGGTCATTCACTATCGTTAGTTCGTGTTTGTATTTATAATAGAATTTAATACTTTCAGAAAGATCTTTCATTTTATTTGGCCAACCATTTACTATGTGCTGTTTTACTTTCATCAAATCTTTGTCCCTATTAATCTCCTCTTGAAAATAACTTTGTTTTTCTTCCGATATATTTAAATTCAACGAGACTAAACAAATTTGAGTTTCTAGCTCTAAATCTATGTTTTCATCAAACACCTCGTCCTTAATAAAAGCCCTTGAAAGTGTGTCTGCTAATACTAATTGTTTCCCCGGCTTATATATCAATGTAAAATCATATTTCCGCAACTGAATTAACAATTTTTGTAATCTAGGAGGGCAGACATTTAATGGTTTTTTGATAATTTGTATCAGAGGTTTGTGGTCTGTCTCTACCGTAAAATATTTGCCAAACAGATACTGCTTAAATTTTTCTACCCCAAACCAGATTGCTAACAGCTCTTTCTCGATTTGAGCATATCGGGTCTGAGCCTCTGTAAATGCACGCAACGCATGTGCACATGGTCTCTTTTCTTGTAAGAGAACTGCCCCCATGCCACTTTTTGAAGCATCTACTGAAACTGTAGTGGGTTTTTTAACATCGAAAAATTGTAAACATGGACTTTTACTTATATCATTTTTTAAACTAGCAAAAGCTTTATCGTGTTTTTTTCTCCCAGCTAAAAACTACATCTTTTTTAAGCAAGTTTCTCAATGATGCTGTTTTTTCTGACAGGTTATTTACAAATCTACTGATATATGTAACAAGCCCTAAAAATCTTTGAACGTCTTCCACACTTTGTGGTGTTTGCATTTTTTTAATTGCTTCAGTCTTTGAATCATCTGCTTCTAACCCATTTTTTGATATCTTATGCCCCATGTACTGCACTTGACTAGCAAGAAATTTACACTTTTCTCTGTTAGATCTCAGATTAAATTTTTCAGCTAATTTAAATACGTTTTGTAAACGAAAATTATGTTCTGCTATGGTTCTTCCCGAGATAATAATATCGTCAATATAAACGCTAACTCCCTCTAGGTTGCCAAATATTTCATTCATTCTTTTCTGAAATACCTCTGGCTAACTAACCCATAAGGAAGCCTTAAGAAACGATATCTACCGAAAGGAGTACCGAAAGTGCACAATCTAGAGCTATTTTTATCTAATTTGATTTGTAGGAACCCCTGAGTTGCATCCAATGTGCTAAAATACTGTGCCCCAGCCAACTTGATTGTTAACTCCTCTAAAGTGGGAATTTGAAAATAATGTCTTTTAATAGACTCGTTAAGGTCAGCCGGATCCAAACAAATTCGAAGCTGTCCGGTTGCCTTCCTGATTATAACAATGGGGTTTACCCAATCTGCGCTTTCATCCGATCTCTCTATAATTTGTTGTTTTTCTAATTGATCCAACGTTTCCTTAAGCTGATCCCTAATTAAAAAAGGTATTTTTCTTACTGGGTGCACCACCGGGTCTGCACCTGTTTTTAAGTTTATGCGATACGGCTTTTCCAAACATCATATTCCCTCAAAAATGAAATCATTATCTTTTAATAACTGGCTAATTTCTTTTTGTTCCTTTATAGTATTTTTTACTATTTTACTTGCTGGCTGGTTATTGTTTATTGCCTCAGTCTTTTTAATTAAACCTAGTTCTACACATGCTTTGAGCCCTAATAGAGGGGTATTAGTTAGATCGACCACATAAAATAAAAGATCCTTTTTCGTTTCTTTATATATGCACTGTAAAATGCATTGACCAATTACCGGTAATGAATCCTTAGTATAAGAACATAATTTCATGTCGGTTTTATTAATTTGGTTTACCTCAAAATTTATCGAGTTTAATACACTTACAGGTATAATGTTTGCCATTGCCCCAGTGTCCAGTTTAAAACTAATGGAGTGGTTGTTCACCTCCAGGTTTGCGAACCATGATTCCTCCGTGAGTGCATCGACTGTACCTTCGATTGTACCTATATACAGAAAATCATTAGCAACATTGTTTGTAATATTATTGTTATCATAAATTTCATGCACGTTTTTTGTGTTAGATTTACTTCGGCATGCAGAAGCAAAATGATTCACTTTCCCACATTTACCGCACTTTTTACCGTAAGCTGGGCACTTTCCGAAATCATGCACATATGCACACTTGTGGCAGCGCTTTGCTTGTGTACTACCTTCTTCTTGGTGACCTCTGCTGCTGGAAGTAGCATGTCCACTTGCTTGAACAGGCTTTCGTCGCTGTTGTCTTCTGGCGAAGCTGTTTCTCGACTTCCGCACTTGGTCCACGTTGGCACCTTTTTCACCTGTTATTTGACGGTTGCGGTCTCTAGCATTCTCCAGGTTTAAACACGTTTTTACGGCTTCGTCCAGCGTGTCCTTATCGTCCGGTAGTAGAAGGAGTTTCTCTCTTATAACCTCAGATTTCAACCCGCAGGTCAATATATCTTTAACCAAACTTTCACGCAGAGTTCCAAATTCACAAGATACTGATAGATTTTTTATTTCAGTTATATACTGTTCTATCGACTGACCTTCTTTTTGTTTGCAGGTTAAAAATTTGTGCCTTTCGAAGGCTAAATTTCGCTTTGGGTTGAAATGGTTTTCAAACTTTTGTAACAGCTTTTCTAGTTTGTCTTTTTCCTCTACGGTAAATGTAAATGTGTTAAAAATTCTCATACCTTCTTCCCCAATCAATGTAAGAAGTTGAGCGCATTTGGTAATTTCTTCCTTCTTGCAAATTTCCGTTGCGTTCAGGTATGTTGTAAACCTTTGTTTCCAGAACTTCCAGTTTTCTGCCAGGTTTCCCGTCATAATCATTGGTGGTATACCACGAAAATCCATCTTATTATGTTCGATTGTATATCTTCAGTGCACTTTAATTAATATTCTTGATCAAATCGCTCTTATAACGAATTTAAGTTGCACGTGAGTTTCCTTCGGAATTTTCTAGTCCGCCATGTTCTTCCACGACTGCGCCATGTAACATAAATGATGTGCACTAGACGAGCTCTGGATGGAAACTGTTTATTACATACGTTTGGTTTACAAAGCTTGTGTATGTACAATGTGTTGCCTATCTCACAATGAGTTCTCCATTCTTCGGTTGTTATGAAATTAATAGTAATTCTATTTACCAGGTTAGTTTTCATTGTCTTAATAGATTTCCATACTTTGGTCCTTCTGGATCCTCCTATTTGGTTTTCAATTTGTATGCATTTATGCTCCCACATTAGATATTTTTCTTGTTTAATTTTCTTCTGTACTTCTCTATCCTTGTCTTTGTACTTCTCTAATTTCAATTGATCTAATCATCAGCCGTCTTTTGTACATCTTATGTTTTTTCTTCAATTAATTGTTTCACTTCGCCCGTTAGCCATAAAGGTCGATCAATGAGTTCTCCATTCTTCTGTTGTTATGAAATTAATAGTAATTCTATTTACCAGGTTAGTTTTCATTGTCTTAATAGATTTCCATACTTTGGTCCTTCTGGATCCTCCTATTTGGTTTTCAATTTGTATGCATTTATGCTCCCACATTAGATATTTTTCTTGTTTAATTTTCTTCTGTACTTCTCTATCCTTGTCTTTGTGCTTCTCTAATTTCAATTGATCTAATCATCAGCCGTCTTTTGTACATCTTATGTTTTTTCTTCAATTAATTGTTTCACTTCGCCCGTTAGCCATAAAGGTCGATCTCTCTGTTTATTCCTTTTCCATTCACCAAGCGCTTCCATAGCTGCTTGGCTTACTGCTGCTTTAATTATCTCATATTCCACCTCTACATCTTTTTCGGGCTCAGTTCTTTCTAGTTGTTGTCGTAACCTGTTTTGATATAAATTTTTAATGCTTTGGTGTTGTAGAAGATACAAATTGTACTTTTTGTAATTTTTGACTGGAATATTTCTTTTGTTTTGCTTATCTATACGATTTTCATATTTTCTTATGTAGTGGCATACAATTTTACTAATCAATAGGTAGTGTTGGCTCCACACCTAACTCTGCAATCATGCATTTTAAAATGAGATTTTTGCTTGCATAAAATGTAATCCAGTATTGATTTTTGTTGCAACGACGGTCGTTTCTGGTGAATCTGTGAATATCTTTATGGTAGAAATGCGTATTTGTTATACGTAACTGATTTTGTTTACACAATTCTATTAATTTTTCGCCTGATTCATTTACTACTCTTTCACCATAGCGTCCTACTACATCATTAATTTGAGAGTCTACCCGGCCATTGAGGTTTCAAGCAATTATTGATTTTTCTTTACCATTCGTATTCGCCCTTCCAACTTTGAGTAAAACATTTCTTTGGTAGCTTGGTCTGCATCGTTTGTGGGACCATACACTCCTATGATAACCGTTTCGTATCCATATATTGATATAGTTATACTTATTATTCTTTCTGACATAAATGATACATCCTTGATATGTTCGTCTAGTCCCTTTTTTACCATAATGACTACCCCTGCTCTAGCTCTTTGTGACTTTTCTATTCTCGACCAGAAATGGGTATATTATCTTACAATTCCACTTCCTTGTCCCTTCCTTTTTGTTTCCGACAGCAATGCGGCATCTACTTTATAATTAGTTAGTTCATTTACTACTTCCGCTATTTTATTTGTTATGCTTTGTACATTCCACGTACCAATTATCATTGTTCTTTTTCGTGCTAATCGTCGTCTTAGTGTATTCCTTACCAAATTCCGAGGCTTGGTTTTAGGTTCAAGAGCTAATTAAACTTTTTTTCCGGAAGACGAGCTGCTAACCCATTTCCAACCCCCAACCTGGAGGGTTACTATACCTTAGGCGAAAAGTACCAGTTTTAAGGCGCCGGTAACTTGCGCTACATCCCTTCCCGTTTGCTACAGTCTATTACGACTACAGTCAGGAGACACGACGAGAACGTGGGAATAGGATTTGCTGGCAGAACTGCAAAACATGTTCGCAGTGACATTTCCATAGATTTACAGAAACTACCTATTCGACATCAATAGTCTCCTCAGGACCATACCAGCCATTCGTCTCCCATAATACATACATACATACATAAAAGTGATTATAGGTCAATGTCCTTTGCCCTTTAATTTTTTGGGGTGGGAAAGTGCCCATCTGTGCTGCGCCCTGGTTACGCCCTTAAAGTCCTGGGTAGGTGAAAATGGGGTCGAGTGTTTTGTCTACTGGGGTAAAGCTGACGGACGAAAAATTTCGAGAAACTATGTGATCAAAATCAATTAGTGACATACGGTATTTCCGGAAATTATTATGATACCTTACGACGGGCACTCCCGTACTTATCGACTGTCTCAAACCCGTCTGTTAGACGTTTATTTTTTTAAGTCCACTAACAAACTGAGGATGTTTGAAAGGTCTGGGCCAATGATCGGTTTGTCTACACTCGCATTCACTATTCTTGTAAAACTTTATTACTTACATATTTTTTTTAATATTTTAATTTTTAGTCTGTTTGTAGTTTCTTCTACTCTGTGAAATTTTCTGTTATTAATCTATTAATAATCGCTGATTAACTGTTTACACCTATGCTATTTTTTTAATATAAAATTAATACCTGTCCGCAACTCCCTGTATAAATGATTAAACTATGGAGCTGTGGAAATCTGTAACGAAATCTACACGAATTTTAATAAAAAAGAATAATAATTAATAATAATGTAATTATTTACAACGCATATTAATACCAGGCAAAAACCAAACTACTAAAATTGTGCTGTAAATTAACAATCTGCACCTGCCCAGCTACAAGTAATAGTCCGTTTGGCTTTTAGGGAAAAGAAATCGAGATGGAATTCTTTTACTACTTCTCTTAGAACAACAACACTCAACAATTCTCCAAATATTGGTAGATAATATATTTGGAAATACATCTATTCATATTCTCAAATCAATAAATACATTAAACTACAGGAAGTAAATAGTACTTACCTTTCGCTCCATAGAGTAAATCATTCTGCGTCTGGCAAGTATTTATTATTTGTGTTTGTTTATGATTCACATAGTATAGTAATAGAATTAACATCAGTAAATAGCATTTCATAGTAAAAAATTATTGAATGTAAGCAAATACTGTGTATAGGCTGTCAATTCACATTTCTAATTTTCAGCATTTAACTTATACATATTAATTTTTTTATTGGATGGAGCGTTAAGACGATCATAAATAGGACAACTTCATCTAAAATGAAAATTTTAAACACTTTAATGTTATGGATTGCGTTACCTTTATTATTTCATGCCGAAATGATCACGCTGAATCTGTATAACTCTACAGCATTGGAAGGTTGCATTAATGCCATTTCGAACAAGTATTTTAAATTAACAGACGTCACAGTATTCTTAAATTTAATGGACAACCTGCAGGAAATACAATTAAATTTAGGGTCTATTATAATACAAACGAATTACAGCCAAAGATTGCTCGTACCCTATCTTTGGAAAGCCGATGCCTATGTATTAACTCTTACCAAAGACCATCTCACAAACGTCTTTGAAACGTTAACCAAAACTGTACATTGGAATCCTAGGGCAAAATTCATAATAGTTTTCTTAGGGAATCTGTCCGCTTTGTTCGGTGTCCTTAAAAGGATATACGTTTTTAACGTTGTAGTGCTTATTAACTTTACCTGCTTAAACCAAACTCAACTGATAACGTATTTTCCCTACAATAATCCCACTGGCGATAATAAACATATGGATCAGGTTGTTTTGAATATCTGCTTGAAAGGTGAACTGCAGAATACGGCGAATTTGTTTCCTAAAAAGCTCCCAGATAATTGGCTCAATACTACAGTGAGATTAGCGCATATGCACTATCCTCCATATCTATCTTTCAACAGCAACAGTAATCCTCCACTATCGGGAATGGAATTCGAAGTATTCCAAATGGTAAGTGTGATACTTTTTATTAATTATTACCTACATCAATAGCTTCATTTCAAATATTATAAAAAAGAACCGGTTTATCTGGCTTCTCTATTTTTATTTCTTTTATTTTGTTATATTCGTCTAGATGCAAGAAATAATGGGATTTAAGATTCAGTATGTAAACAGAACCTATTCAAGATGGGGCTTCCGGAACGATACTGTCTACGACAGTGCTTATGGGGACCTTCAGAACTATAAAGCTGATGTAGCTATAGGACTTTTCATTGCATGGCCGACACACATTTGGGATTTTGACATTACATATCCTTACATGGAGGACGCTGGTAAATGGGCTGTACCCATTGCAGATGTGGAACCACGATGGCAGAACATCGTGGGTATCTTTCGACACAATCTTTGGATTATTGCTGCAGCCTTATTGGTTACATCATCTGCCATGAATGTCTTGTCCAGATTGTGTTCTGATAGCAGCAGTTACCGAGAGTTATCCAATTGCTTTTTATTCTGTTTACGCTGCTTGGTTATTCAGTCTGGTAGCGTGCCACATGCAACCGCAATAAAAATAGCTTTCATTGCATCAGTACTTCTTGGATGGGTATTCGCGTTGGTTTTCCAAAGCCAACTTGTTGCTGCATTGAATTTTGACATATACAAAAAGCAAATATCGACAGTGCAAGAACTGATCGACTCCAAAATGAAGTTTGGCTTTGCAGAACCTATCCACAAAATCTTTTCGAGTTCCGATTACCAAGATGACATCTATTTTAGTACTCGTTACACTAGTATTTGTTCCTTGACAAGTGAGTGTACCAACAGAACTGCTTTTCAAGGTGATTTTGCAACTGTAAAGCCTAATCGGCCATTGCAACAGGCGATTAATCATTATTATATGGATTCAAATGGTAGATCGCGAGTGTACGTTTTTGACAGTAGCATTAACATCGTTTATGTGTCTCTTGTTTGTTCGAGGGGATTTCCTATGTACGAGCGACTCAATCAATTGTTATTTCAGATAAAATTTACAGGTTTTGTAGAATATATTTATAAGAAGTCAGATACTGTTACTACAATGTCCCACATTAGAAATCAACAAATACGAACTACTGATGTATTACGATTTTACGAGTTACGTCATATCTTTATGTTTCTAATGTTTGGATGTTCCTTATCCTTTGTGCTATTTATGCTGGAACTCATGATAGAAAAAGTAATACACAGAGAGAATACACGATTTTTGAGATAAATATTCAATTACTACTGTTTAAATACATTTTGTAGTAATGTATCGCAGACTATTAACAAACTTTCCTTCATATGCTTGGTTTTATAAAGTACGGTTTTTGGTAGTCTTAAATAAAACAAACTCTTTTTTATACTCTTGTATCGAAGATAAGTTGTGCATGTGTGAAACACTATTGACTACTAAAGTGTCGGTATGACTATAATAGGAACAAGGATCAACAATGTGAAATACTCCTACCACACAGTACCATTAGTAAGATTCACTTTGAACTTAACAAGCCTACGTCTATGCTCAGCGGTAGGGTTACTGCAATGGCGTCGGCGTAAGAAGGGGTGGTTGGGCGTTACCCTCAGCTAGACACTGGATTTGATTGGAACAAAGTTTATTATGCTTTGATCGGTTGCGCGCTATTTTTATAAGATTATTGAGACCAATTACGCTTTTCTGGGATGCTTCCTTCGTTAATTAAAATTTAATTTGTAATCTGCATCTTTGCTCGCTGTACTCGGTCGTGGCCCCTGATTTCTTCGTTACAATATGCCTTTCCTCGGGCCGCTGAACTCTCGGCCGCTCTCCCGGGCGCGAGTTTGGCTGCCTGATGGAAAAATTGCTTTTTCTCCACCTGTATATGTGCTATCGCTCTGTGGTTTGTTTTAATAGGTAGCGGTTAATTTTTCCTATCTTCTGGTATCCTTTATGTGTGATTAAAACAGAGCGCACTCTGTTTAAAGGGCGTTTTAGTGAAAAATTCTTAATTTAATCTGCAAACATTCGTGAGGCGTATTTCGCTGGCTGTCACCTTTCTTGGCCGGCCGGCTCCAATAAAGTTTTATGGTTGCAATCTTGCTGCACTTTAGAAATTCGTTGTAAGGACACTTATTTTTATGATTTTAGGGTTTTGAAAGATACTTCTGCGTAGGATCGCGGCGGTTTGTTGAACAGATGTAATAATCTTTGTTCTTCGGGCGCCTTTCGGGCGGCGTACGTTTCCTTTGTCTTTATTCGATCTGTTTAACGGTTCATATCAATTCCCCCCTCCTTTGGCGTCCGCGATCCGGGCGCAAAAAGGTTAGGGAGAGAAGAGGCGGAGTTGGTCGGCGTGAATTTTTCTCCTCGACAACGTCTAACTGGCTTAGCGGCGGATTCCTTGGTGGTACTGCGAGATATGAGTGGCCGGTTATCCATAGACGCCCTTGTGAATCCTCACATGGTGATGTTTGGCTGCGAGCCGCATGATCCTCTGTAGCAGGTTGCGGGAACCGGGGGGATCTTTCCTTTGCGGGTTCGCTGGCCGTCATACATCTTTGGACTAAGCGGTCTCTGAATCCCTGTGGAATGATGCGCTGCTCGGTTGGAGGTATCTCGATGAGCGCGATGTTGGGCCGTTGAGGGCTGGTGTTGGGGCCTTGGTGGCGATGGAAGCGTTCCGATGAAAGGTGTCGTCAGCCGGGACTCGTGGGAGCGGATGTCGACCTGGGGTGTTGGAAACTTCGGTCAGGACTCCTGGAACCTGGGCTCGTGTCCAAGTGAAGTCCCTTGGCGGCGTGAGCTTATTCACGTGCTGGGGCGGATCTGTGGCCGGGCTTCGGCGGAACGCGGTTGGTGCGGGCGAAGTTTGAGGGTCCAGTCTTGACCAGATCGCTCCGCGGAGAAGTAAGCGTGATGCCAGGACTTCGGTATCTTGAAGTGCGTGCTTAGGCGAAGTCCTCTCCTTGACGCGGAGTTTCTGTTTCCCTAGGCGACCCGGGTTGCTGACGTGGAGACGGCTGAGGTGGGACACCTTGTTCGGGGGCTGCTAGGGCTAATCAGACGTGTTGACGTTTGGGGGAGAATCCAGGTGGATCCTCGTCGTAGAAGGTGCCGTGCTTGATCTTCCGGAAGTGGGAGCGTGTGACCAGGCGAAGTATGGCGGCGTTGCGGCAGTCCTCACGTGCTGAGTCAATCTGCGGAAGGATACACCTCGGCGGCACGCGGTGGGTGCGGGCGGAGGCTTGGGGCATCCTTGGCGCGGACAGATTGACCTTCGGTGGGGGAGGTGGCAAGTCCTAGCTTCGGGGACCTGGGGCGCCTGTTCCGGCGGAGGCGTGAGCTTCGGCCTTCTAGTGAGCGTGCTTCTCTGTTGCGCTTCTCGGCGAATTTGCGCTGAGCGCAGGTGCTGGAGTGCCTGCAGAGAGTTGGTGGCGAGCTTCTGGCAGCAGATTGGCACTGCCGGCCAGAGAGCTGGTGAAGAGCTTCTGGCAGCACATTGGAGGTGCCGGCCAGAGAGCCTGTGATGGGGCCTTGGTGGCGATGGAAGCGTTCCGATGCAAGGTGTCGTCAGCCGGGACTCGTGGGAGCGGATGTCGACCTGGGGTGTTGGAAACTTCGATCAGGACTCCTGGAACCTGGGCTCGTGTCCAAGCGAAGTCCCTTGGCGGCGTGAGCTTATTCACGTGCTGGGGCGGATCTGTGGCCGGGCTTCGGCGGCACGCGGTTGGTGCGGGCGAAGTTTGAGGGTCCAGTCTTGACCAGATCGCTCCGCGGAGAAGTAAGCGTGATGCCAGGACTTCGGTATCTTGAAGTGCGTGCTTAGGCGAAGTCCTCTCCTTGACGAGGAGTTTCTGTTTCCCTAGGCGACCCGGGTTGCTAACGTGGAGGCGGCTGAGGGGAGACACTTTGGTCGGGGCTGCTTGGGCTAGTTGGACGCGTTGACGTCTGGAGAAGAAGCTAGGTAGATCCTCGTCGTAAAAGGGGCTGTGCCTGATGTTCCGGAAGCGGGCGCACGTGACCAGACGAAGTATGGTGGTGTTGCGGCATTCCTCACGTGCTGGGTGGATCTGCGGAAGGATACACCTCGGCGGCACGCGGTGGGTGCGGGTGGAGGCTTGGGGTATCCTTGGCGCGGACAGATTGACCCTCGGTGGCGGAGGCGGCAAGTCATAGCTTCGGGGACCTGTTGTGCGTGTTCCGGTGGAGTTGTGGGCTTGGGCCTTTCAGCGAGCGCTGTTCCCCTGTTGCTCTTCTCGGTGAGTTTGTGCTGCGTGCAGGTGCTGGAGCTTCTGCAGAGAGTTGGCGGCGAGCTTCTGGCAGCATATTTGAAGTGTTGGCCAGAGAGCTGGTGCTGAGCTTCTGGTAGCACATTGGCGTGCAGGCCAGAAAGCTGGTGATGAGGGATCCTTGAGATTGCTGTGAATCGTTGTGGATCATGGTTGTTGGTGGTGATGTTGTTGATGTTTGTTTTGGGCGCCACTGGGTGTTTACTACCACTCCCAGAAGTGGTGTTGGTCCTCTTCATTCATCTTGGTTTTCCCTGGGTTGAGACACTGTGGTGGTGTCCTCTGTCCACATGGAAACGGGGATGCGCTGTCTTCTGTGACTTCCGAGCGATGCGGGCTGCCATTTTGTTGCGGTGTCGGCTGAGGTTCCTTGTTGGTCCTCGGCGGAGTTGCGTCCATCCTTCTTCGTCGACTTCACCATTGTAGTGGGCGTGACTTCCCTCTGGTGTCCACCAAAGGTTGGCCCCACGTTCCGGGCGACAATTAACAAGCCTACGTCTATGCTCAGCGGTAGGGTTACTGCAATGGCGTCGGCGTAAGAAGGGGTGGTTGGGCGTTACCCTCAGCTAGACACTGGATTGTGATTGAACAAAGTTTATTATGCTTTGATCGGTTGCGCGCTATTTTTATAAGATTATTGAGACCAATTACGCTTTTCTGGGATGCTTCCTTCGTTAATTAAAATTTAATTTGTAATCTGCATCTTTGCTCGCTGTACTCGGTCGTGGCCCCTGATTTCTTCGTTACAATATGCCTTTCCTCGGGCCGCTGAACTCTCGGCCGCTCTCCCGGGCGCGAGTTTGGCTGCCTGATGGAAAAATTGCTTTTTCTCCACCTGTATATGTGCTATCGCTCTGTGGTTTGTTTTAATAGGTAGCGGTTAATTTTTCCTATCTTCTGGTATCCTTTATGTGTGATTAAAACAGAGCGCACTCTGTTTAAAGGGCGTTTTAGTGAAAAATTCTTAATTTAATCTGCAAACATTCGTGAGGCGTATTTCGCTGGCTGTCACCTTTCTTGGCCGGCCGGCTCCAATAAAGTTTTATGGTTGCAATCTTGCTGCACTTTAGAAATTCGTTGTAAGGACACTTATTTTTATGATTTTAGGGTTTTGAAAGATACTTCTGCGTAGGATCGCGGCGGTTTGTTGAACAGATGTAATAATCTTTGTTCTTCGGGCGCCTTTCGGGCGGCGTACGTTTCCTTTGTCTTTATTCGATCTGTTTAACGGTTCATATCAAATTGTATATCATCAATTACTACTTTCCTAAAGGTTGAAGAAAAGTACTTTTGAAATATAGTAATTTAGCTAACTTTTTAATTAAAAATACAATTTGACAGGCAGTATTAACATTTTAAATTTAGTTAGCTTGGAATATTTAATGCCATTTAAAACAGTTGCCATGACCATGGCAGCAGAGTATCGCATTTTGGTCATAGATATTTTTAATGGACCATATTAGTGGATTCGCAAATTTTATAAAACTGTGAAACAATCATTACGTTACCAGTTTCTCAAAGCAAAACAAGGTTTGCTGAATATCTTCGAGGGTATACATCCTATGTCCCCATGACAGCTCGGGCTGTGATATTTAAACATAGAAAATAAACATAACAGTTGAAGAAACAGCAGTTTCATCAACGGCTCTTGAACGTAGCCGTGCTATTCACAGCATAATGCTAGAAGTTAGTCGAATTAGACTGAAATGTATTGCGAGAACATTGCACATTTCACATTTATTTTATACAAAGCAAAAAAAAACTGTAAAGAGCTTTACTCAGAACTTCCCTTGCAAGTTGAAATTGTGACACTAAATAATTTTATTTCATACTGATGTCAAAAATAACATTTTTCTGATTAGTTATAGTACAAAAAATGGAACATTAAAGTCTTAGTACTTTAAAGGATAATATTAAAGCTCAAGTACTTTAATAGTATATATTATGTATCAAGTTTTATAAACGTCATTTTAGTCACAAGTTTTATTAACCACGAGCGAAGCGCAGCGGAGCGAGTGTTTAATAAAATGAGTGACTAATAAGTTTATAAAACCAGTTGCATACTATACTTTTTCTACGACCACAAATTTAGACAATATAACATTATTTCATTAAGATTTTGAAAATTATGTTAGGTTAAATTATACTTGACAAACGTCAACGTTGACTGTTGAAAGTTGAAAACTAACTTCATTTTTGCCATTAAAAAGTTCAGTCCGTGACTAAAACGCACGAACCCACGGCTTGTGAAGGTGTGTTTAAAAGATTACTTAGCGTCATGGAAACATAAATGGCATTTTAGTTACAGGAGTGGAAAAAACGTATTTATTTCATACTGATGTCAAATATGACATTTTTCGGATTATTTATGGAACAAAAAATGGAACATTAAATCTTAGTACCTTAAAGTAAAATATTAAAGTTCAAGTACTTTAATAGTTATTTATGTAACAAGGCCGTGAACTAGGACTTTTTTTATGAGAATGAATATTATTTGGCGAGGCGCAGGCCGAGCCAAATAATCATTCGAATAAAAAAAAGATAGTTCACGGCCATGTGGCATACAAAATTTTGTGTGCAACTGTGAAAAATTACCAAAATTAAAGTTTCGATTGAATCTTTACATAAAATTACATTTAGCAGTGTGTTTTGGTATGGTAACTAGGGCTTGTGTAGTTGCTCACATATTAATAAATAACGTTCGAATTATCTAATAAAAGCTAATTTCATTCAAGATCATGACCCGTAAAAAAAAGTCTTTGTCGGCCGGTAAAAAAAAGTCTTTTTTTTACGTTGTCAAGGCTTTATTTTACTATAAACAAATGTGCTATTTCACGACTCAAAATCAAGCAAAAAAAGTAACCTTTTTTTGACAGTTGCACACAAAACTTATTTATGGTACAAAAAATGGAACATTAAAGCCCTAGTACTTTGAAGTAAAATATTAAAGTTCAAGTACTTTAAAATTATACGTCAGTTGTTGACATGAAATTTCAAATGATTTACAACTTTTTATTTAAAATTCATTAAACTTGGAGTATGAAATAAACTGTTGTATTCACCACGAATGAAAAGTGTTTTTAAAGGTCCTGGCAAGTAATTCCGTCCTCGGCTGACGCCTCGGCCGTAAACAACTTTCTCATCCTTTAAAATGTCACTTTTTGTTCTAGATAAATAAATTACTATTAAAAATCAAAGGAAACTAGGAGTAAAAATATGTTTATCTACATTGCGTTCGACACAAAGCGATGCTATAATAAAAATACTAAAAATTTTCATTTTTTTTTTGCTTAAAAAAGCGGCAAAGTAGATAAAATACTGTATGATACCTCGTTTATAAGGCATTTTGTAGCACTTACTCCTTTAGGGCACTCCTCCCTTCGCTCGTCGTACCCTAAATCCGTGCGTGCTACAAAATGCTTCTTATAAAACTCGTACCATAATATACTATTATCTTCAAATGTCATACAAGTGACAACTTATGTGTGTTTATTGATAAGGTAAAAGTGTCACTTTATCTGATTAAGCAGATAAAATAGCAACTTTTCGGTACCTTATGTGCCTAATCACACAAAATACAAAACTCAAACATTTCAGCGAAATGTTTACATCGTAACCAAGGAAAAATTGTATTAGGTATTAGACTATTTTATTCATTTACTTGCTAATAATTAGTGTTACTCTTTATCAATTTTTAATTTATCTGAATACGTTTTGCGGATAAAATAGTATATGTTATTCGGAGTAAAAGCGACTTTATCTGGCTTAGCTGAATTATTTGCCTCACTAACGTTCGGCTAAATAAACTTCAGCTTCGCCACATAAAGTATCACTTTTACTCCTAATAACACAATCTACTATTATTTGAAAATTTGAAAACGCCCTTGTTAAATGTTATTGTTTTTATGTGAAACAATGTAATTACTCACAAATCAAAATTGCTTTTCAAAACGTGCTTTATGCTTCCATTTAACACTATTAGTATTTATTTTCGTTATTTACAACATTTGAAGGCAAGATAACCATAAATGATATTAGTTACAATCTAAGAATTGAAACTGATTAGATTAGTCTGGAGTAATAGCATAAATTGTCATTAAACAATTTATTTATTAACCCGGATAAAGAGTATAAATATTTTTAGAACTCAGACATTACTTTACATTTACAGCAATCAATTAATAACACAAAAATGTATATAAACCAACAAAGATTTTTTTACTTTGTATGATAAACGAGATAGTGGTTGCAGATACAAAATTTACCTACACACTGCAATAAATACAAATATAATGGGTGTTTTTTAGAGACGGAGAACTTTAAATCGAAATAAAACACAGAAAAATGTTTTTAATATTCATGAAATTGGCTTTATTTGAAAGATAATTTTATGGCATTACTGTTTGAATATTATTTCGGGCATGTGACCGCCGCGGCTGGCGCGTCATGTAGTCTGAAGGTCCAATTTTCACACACTCTTCGCGGTAAATCAGGCTGTATTTCGGCAATAACGCGTCGAATGTTGGCTTCCAAGTGCTCAATTGTTTCCGGTTTATCGGCGTAGACATACGACTTTACATATCCCTAAAGAAAATAATCTAATGGCGTCAAATCGCACGAACGAGTTGGCCATTTCGTAGATCTGTTAACTGGCCACACCGTTCGTGCGATTTGATGCCATTAGATTATTTTCTTTGGGGATATGCAAAGTCGCAAGTCTACGCCGATAAACCGGAAACAATTGAGCACTTGAAAGCCAACATTCGACGCGTTATTGCCGAAATACAGCCCGATTTACTGCAAAGAGTGTGTGAAAACTGGACCTCCAGATTACGTCATGTAAGCGCCAGCCGCGGCGGTCACATGCCCGAAATCGTATTCAAACAGTAATGCCATAAAAGTATCTTTCAAATAAAGTTAATTTCATAGATATTAAAAACATTTTTCTGTGTTTTATTTCAGTTTAAAGTTCTCCGCCTCAAAAAAAACACCATTTACCTGAGGAGACCACAATAATCGACTACTTCTTAGTTCCCAAAAAAGTTTGGCGAAAAGTAAAGGTCGTAAGAGTTAACGCAGATGCAGAGATTGGAAGCGATCACTATCTTCTAATAATAAAATGAAAAGGAAAATATGGAGAAAATTAAAAAAAAATACGGATAGTAAAAGAGAAAATAGCAAGCTCAACACTGAAAATATTAAGAGTGAGAAACAAATACAGAAACATTCTAGAAATAAAAATGGTAGAAGGAAGCACAAGCAATAAAACGAAAGAGCAGTGTGAATTTCTGAAAAGAAAATTTAGAAACAGTCATAGAATTTTATGATACAGCAACCATACAGACAGCATATCAGAAAGAGTGACAGAAAACATGGAATCTATTACCTCAGACAAAGTAGAATTAGTTTTTCTATTTGTTAATACTCCAAGTTCTAATAACAACCTTAGTGATATGATCGACATTGTAGTGTTTCTACAGCCAGATCTGTTCTTCTAATACAAGCCTTCCTGTTCTTCCTCCTCCGACTTCTAAATCAGGATTTCGCCTGTTCCTTCTCCGGTTTCATGCCTTTTTATATCAGGTTCAAATATACATACAAGTAATAAACAGTAAACTTCTACGTGTATAACTCTAAAACCAATCATCACCAAGATATTTATATAAATACAATATTTTAAATGGCGTCATTTATTTCTTCACTTCTATTTGTTTCGAATTTGATTAGAGAACACATTATCGAATTTAAATTCCTGATAAGTTGTGTACAAAATGAATAACAATGTTAAGGAAAATGTTTATTAAATATTAAAATTCAGTATAAAGTGCTAAGGTTGATAAGAAATGATTCATGAGATCTTAAAATGCTTCTGATAAAATACACAATAGATAAGCGTAAATTGAGGAACTGAATGACATACAATACAATCATATATTACTTGATTGAATTCATAGCATGGCACTTACTTAATTCAAACATCATTAAAAAATGCCTGCCATAAATAAATCGTGTAGTTTAATAAGCAAAGAAGACAACGAGCAGATATTTAAGTTACTTGGACTTCGTTGTCAGGTAAGAATATAAGAAAATTCGTATAAATGTACCACTAAATTCGCATTTTAAGAGTTTGGCTACCACTGTTGTTCAACTGTTCGTAACTGAACCGCCATTACATTCACAATGGACCAAAAAAGATACGGGAATACTATGTTTTGTAAAAGACAACGACTATAAAACTTATTTTTTTCGGTTATACTGCTTAAGGCGAAGCAACATGATATGGCAACAGGAAGTATATAAGAATATGGAATACAACATGACATGCGAATTTCTTCATACGTTTGAAGGAGAGGTAAGATGTTAATATGACAATCTTCATGAAGATACAATACTTTCACAAAATTATTACTAAATGTATACGTTCTTTAGGGGTGCATGGTAGCTTTCAATTTCGCAAACCTTCCAGAAGCCAAACAATTTAAAGATGTTGTTCAGAAGAAGCTGTTGTCAAAGAAAAGACTTGAAGGTATAATAGTGTAAAGAATAGTTTTTCATACTTTGTATCATCTAAATATAAAAAACAAGAGATCAGAAAAATTACAACACACACGCGAAGATAGATGCGCCTTCTATAATAGTATTTTATTTGTTCATCACTTGTAAACATCAATTTATCAAGTCACTGTATTAATCAAGAAAGTTTATTTTAACAAGTTACTAACTTGTAAAATCTTTACAAGTTAATTGTCAGTTTTACAAGCGTGCTTGTAGTACTATAACATCACTAGCTTGGTAAGTGGGTTTTTACTGGCGAATAGAAGGATATGACTGGCGAGCTGCAGGCGAGCCAGTCACCGTCTTGAGCCAGTAAAACCTGTTACCTTGCGTGTATTGTTCAATATTTTATTTGTTTCTCACTTGTAAATAACTAGAAATTTACCATTTATTCAAAATGTCAAACTGACAAGCAACTAAATTCATCAATATGACACATACTATGGAAGACAACTCTGGATTTGCACGCTATCATTTATCCATAAGCTCGCTTGTAAAACTGACAGTTAACTTGTAAAGATTTTACAAGTTAGTAACTTGTTAAAATAAACTTTCTTGATTAATACAGTGACTTGATAAATTGATGTTTACAAGTGAGGAACAAATAATAGTATTTAACATTGCTAACTTGGTAAGAGGGTTTTTACTGGAGAATAGAAAGATATGATTGGCGAGCCGCAGGCGAGCCAGTCACCGTCTTCAGCCAGTAAAACCTGTTACCTTGCGTGTATTGTTGAATATTTTATTTGTTTCTCACTTGTAAATAACTAGAAATTCACCATTTATTCGAAATGTCAAACTGACAAGCAACTAAATTCATCAATATGACACATACCTACTAAGGAAGACAACTCTGGCTTTGCAAGCTATCATTTATCTATAAGCACGCTTGTAAAACTGACAGTTAACTTGTAAATATTTTACAAGTTAGTAACTTGTTAAAATAAACTTTCTTGATTAATGCAGTGACTTGATAAATTGATGTTTACAAGTGAGGAACAAATAAAAACATTTTCCACTTTACGGAATAGTGTCAATTATATGTAGACCCCATACAATTATCTACGGAAGACATACAAACATACAAGCCGTAATAAATTAAAATAAAATTAATATGAAAATATTAGGAGACCTTCATAAAAACTCTCTTCGTTTTTTGATTACTATAACAATATTATGACCACTTCTTTTGATTGATAAATGATTCAATGGCTGTTCATATTCAAGTTGGCGCTACTCATCAAACAAGAAGTATTAGATTTTTGGTATAGAGATTACTAGAGGTAAGTTTATATAGTGTTAATTAAATTATAAATTAACAGCAAAACAAGATAAAAAGAAGAACGTGACCCCAACTGTAATTAAAGTTCCAACAGAATTTCGACATGTTGACTGGAACTCGGAAAGAGGATTCGTCGTTACAGGTGTCAATCCACAGTTACAGCTATTATTGCAAAGGGTAGTAACTAAGGCATAAAAATCAGTGCCATGTTCTAATAATTCATTTTAGATAGCAATACCACAAAACAGAACTGAGGAAGAAGCAGTTCCACCGCTGCCACCTAAAGGCGTTAGTCGAACAAATAGTGTAAGTACCTCTACAACTCTGTCTATTTTTTAAGAGCCTTATAAAGAAATATATAAAGCGCACATTAGACCAAAAATCAATTTAACTGTTAAATATGTACGTTATACAAGTAATTTGCTAATAGTATTTTCAACAACTTGTAGAGAGCTACTTTTACGTCTTCAGCACCACCAGTACTACCAGTTCCATCAACAGCATCTCCATTACCATCAGCTGCGCCACTTACTTCAAACTTTTCACGAGGTAATACGAATAGGAAGCTATAATATACTTCTGAAACTGCATTTTAAGTGGAAATAATCCAATTCAGTGTTCTATTTAAAATGTTAACTAATGTATTTCAGTTCTTCCATATCCAACTAACAACACAACTATAGCTCCTTCGCTTTCTCAAGACTTAGAAGACTTCGAATTGAAACCAAGAACAATATGCGTTATCTGTCTAGACGAAGATGCGACACACCTTGTTGTTCCTTGTGGACACAAAATATACTGCCGAAACTGTGCCAAAGTTGACAAAATTGTGAATGCCAAACGTTGTCCAATTTGTAATGGTGAACACAAAATGGTTATTATGGTTCGAGAGTAATGGGCGTCTGTTAATAAAAAAGATACCAGATTTAGCAAAATCTGTTTATTTGTATTTTAACTGCCTCAGCTACTCATTTTTCATTTAATTTTACTTACTTCAAACTTTATCAACTTAAACAAAATATTTTTTTGCTTAAAGATGATTTTGTAAAAGCAATACCCATGGATAAAGAAGCGAATCTATTTCTGAATAGGTTTTAATAAAACAATTAGATTAGGAATTCCATTTTACAGTACTTTTTCGTATTGTTTGGAAATATAACTTTTATTTATTTCTATGTTCCTTAAAAATTGCTACTTCTAGTAGACTTTTGTTAAAAAAGTGTTTCAACTCAAACAAAAAAAAATTAATCAATTTATAATTGTGTTTTAAGTGTTAGTAACGATTCTCAAAATGTACCAAAATGATATGCCATTTTATTTTAAATTAAAGCCAAATTCTGTTTTTATTAATAAAATTGTCTAAGCACGCCACTGCTTATCGGCCAAGTAGATTGTGTTCCAACTGCAAGGTTGGCAGCACCGAGCACCGGTACATTTTCACTTTAGAAGTTTAGCAACATGAAATTTGACGTTTCATAACCTATTTTTAAACTTTTTGACTGAAATTGAGAATTCTGAACGATAAGCAAGCAAGATAAGTAATTATCCTTAAAATACAAGGAAATAGATAAGATTAAGCCAAGAATTCTGTTCAGAATAGTTACAAAACTGCGCGATTAAATTACACATAATCTACAACGACGACCTATATTTGTTCAATTTACAAAACGCCAAAAGACAATGCCCCAAGAACCTTGTGAAAATAGAAGCTGCAGTTTAATTCAAAAGGATGATAATGAGCAGGTGTTTGCATTGCTTGGAGTACGATGCCAGGTAAGCTTGCAGTACCACCTTAGCTATGAATCATCAGCGAATCATTTAAATTTCACCCAACACTTCGTTTTTAGAGTCTAGCCACAACTATTGTACAATTGTTTGTAACCGAGCCACCAAATCATTCACAATGGATAAAAAAAGACACTGGAATATTATGCTTTGTAAAAGATAACTTTCGGAAGAACTACTTCTTTCGGTTGTACTGCTTAAAAAGGAATGCTATGATATGGGAGCAGGAGATGTATAATAATATGGACTATATTACGTCCTGTGATTTTCTTCACACGTTTGAAGGAGAGGTAAATTGCCACTGTAAAGCGCTAATAATCCACATATGGCTAAAAATTTACACTGTTAATAATCAGTATTTCAATTGCAGGGCTACATGGTGGCATTTAATTTTGCAAATGTTATGGAGGCTAGAGAACTAAAAGTCGTTGTCGATAGAAAACTTATAGCCAAAAAGAAAAGGGAAGGTAGGTATTTAATATTTATTGGCTGAAATACGATGCCCATTATTTTTATTGTAGAAAAAAGGAATTCGAGAATTAGTTTAACAGCTCTACAAGAGCAAACGACTCCGAGGCTCCCCACAACTAACGATCTGATGGTCTACAGAAAAACCTCAGATCCAGGTAAAAATGTTGTCTTTGTATATTAAGGCAATTCACATGGCAAAATTCTTATTGCAGCAGAAAGAAAGGCAAAACGAAGACGAAATATAACTAAAGCAGACATAGGTCTCCCGTCAGAATTTAGGCATGTATCCCACGTTGGCTGGGATCCAGACAAAGGTTTCGATATTAATTGTGATGACCCACAATTGAATACATTTTTTGAAAAGGTAATGTGTAATTTTAAACAGTATTACCAAGAAAGTTGGCAATTGGTTTGTTGTGTGTAGTTGATGCGTACTTATTAGAAACTAAAATCCGGTCAGCTATATGAAACTTCCACAATATGCGAAGTCGAGGTAAAAAATTTAAATCAGCTCAAAAATATACCCTTATTTTTTAAGATATAACTAAACATTATAAGTTTTTCAGAATTGGAAAGTAGAACCAAATATAAAATCACCTATCAATCCCATAAACATGTTTTTAATATTTTTCTCGAATAGCTCCGATATAAATTTATATTTGCACGAGGAAACTTTTTAAGTACTTTAAACTTATCAGGTCATCTAAATCTGATATGAGTAAAGTACTCTATAGCCTATAGCAAGCTTTTAATTAACTTGTATTGGTTTATATAACATACTTTATTTTCAAACGTCACAGAAGTGACAACTTATGTGACTTGGTGGAGTAAAGTACAATTGCGATCATCCGCAGGTGCATGGTTTTTTTACATACATTATAATTGGCTATTGTCAGTGGTGTTCATTTTTTTCAAATCATTTAAAAATAAAGTGATCACAGTGACATTTATGATTAAAAGATAAGTTACAAAAAAATAGCGTGCACCTTTGGATGATCGTAAATGTTTCAAAACTTGATTAGCTTTCGAATATTTTTGACATGGGCTTTCTTGATTGTCAGAAAAAGAGTAAAAGTGACTGTGTGCCTCGCCCAGCTTGTCTGACTCGCTAGTGCTCATCAAACGCGTCCAGTCTTGCCACATAAAGTATTACTTTTACTCCTAATAACATAATATACAATTATCACACATAGATTCTGTCCTGATTCAAAGAATCTACGAAGGATTTTGAATTTCCTAGAAAGGATTTAAAACATTTGTAAGAACATTGTTGCTGTTGTATACTTTGGATAGAATGATGACCCCAATTTAGCTGTGTAAAATTACTTTGTTGTGTTTAAACGAGGTTTACATTTGAGGTTATGGTTACCAAATGCTTTTAGGTTAGAAAACATGACAAAACACCTTCAAATGCAAAGTTGCCATTAAGCAGAATAGAAAATGGAACTTAGTAATTTTTATGTAAAGTAGGTTTTTTTGCTATAAAAATTTTCAAGGTCAAGATAAAATTGGCAAAACTGCTTTTTTTAAATTAGGTATTAGAAAATTTATTTTCGTCAGGTTTTTCTGTAAACGACTTTTGTCACTTTGACATTTAAAATTAAATTGTCAGTTTTTCTTTTTTGAAACTGAATACGCGTAAAAAACGGAATCTTTTAAAATTAAATGTAAAAAAGCATTTCTGAAGTGTGCAGAGGAACTGTTGGATGTGCATCTTAACACACCAGAAGAAGATGTTTACGAAAGATTAGCAAGAGCTTTTGATGTACATATCGAGAGATCCAAAAAAAACTGTTCCTCAGCGGGCTGTGGAAATTCAACGTATGAATAATATGTTGGTGACACTGTACGTCAATGTCAAATTCGAGGTTATCAGGTTAGGTTATCCGTCAGTTATGACACAAAATGACGCAAATCCTAACCTGCTAACCTCGAATTTGACATTGACGTACAGTGTCACCAACATATTATTCATACGTTGAATTTCCACAGCCCGCTGAGGAACAGTTTTTTTTGGATCTCTCGATATTTTTTTAATGCCAGATTTTAAATTTCCCACCAACTTTTAGTTCTATAAAGTTACTAAAACAAATTTTACCAACATATATTTTTTAAAGGAATCCAAGTTATACCAATATAAACCCTAAATTCTTTGACCTTGAAAATTTTTATAGGAAAAAACGTACTTTATGTATCCAGTTTCAGTAATTGTGTAATTAGAGACATTTTTAATTAAGTACGCCAAAGGTCTTGCAATACTTCAAATTTTAAACATTTCTCCACATGTACTATCATAAGCTGCGTTCATGAAGTACTCGCGGAGCAGAGCCTGAGCAGATCGAGTTTTAGTCACGTGACTAGCGAGCATCGAATATCAGAAAGTATTTACCGAACGCTCAACTGTGCAAATGTCAAATTAAAACGTAAATTTAATTGATTCATTCATTCATAATCTTTAGCCTCTTTTACTTTCGGTGTCGAGGACCATTCATATTTAAAAAGATTAAATAACGCCGCTGTTCATTTGCCACTGTTGTTACTTATCCTGGGCGATCCTCCGTTTACTCGATTGAAATACATCGAGGAACATCGAAACGCTCGCATCGGTACTTACCGAACGTTGACAAATCTCTTCGATTGGCTTGCTCCGTATTTAATGAACGATTTCTAGGAAACAGAGCTGTCAGAGGTACCTTTCTGAACGCAGTTAAAGTAAGCAATTCATCTGGCAACAATATTCAGTTCTATCAAATGACAGTAAATTTCTTGGAGGTTATACAACAAAATAAAAATTACGGTTCTGTTCATGTGCAACTTAACAACAAAAATCAAAGGCCAACCCCACTTAATAAGGGGCTCTATCAGAGGTGAAACAACAGAGCGTGTAGACCCAAAGGTAAAACCAGCGTACATAAATCAAACAAGTAGAGACACTCACTGTCTGCTTTTTTGATATCATAATTCCGGTTTGGATGACCTTGAACGGCTTCTGGGGGGGGGGGGGGTACTTTCCGATTTTACTAACAGATGGCGTCACTACTTGAACACATCATGATTGGTAGCAGAGCCAGTAACTGGCTCTGATTGGTAGAACTTTGTGCTGCCATCTGATAGTCAATCTTAGAAATACCCCCCAAGGACTGCCCCAGGCACTCTAGACAGGTTTCAGCATTTGGCATGAGTGTTTCTACTTGTTTAATTTATGTACGCTGGTCAAACTCTTTTGCAAGGGTAAGGAATAGGAGAACACAGAGGTGAAACTCTTCTGACTTCTATTATTGAAAGTGGGCAAAGGGTTAAGTTCCTCTATCTCAAAAATGGCCGTGAAACCATTCGCAATCATCTTCTATTATTTCTAGTCATTAACATACTTCTAAACCACAATTTCATACGTAAATTTAATAGATAATTGAATTAATTTTATTAATAAAATTTTAAATACTACATTTGCTAGCAATGAAGATAGCAAAATATCTCATTTTTCTGCTGTACTTTTACATTGTAGAAGTTTTTGTAGATCTCATCAGTGCTCTTTTGGTTTCAAGTAGTCTGCAACTTTCAAACATAACACTTTGCTGAAGCCATAGTGCAAGATTTAGAGTAAAAAATATAGCAATTGAAATAAAATTTTAAAATAGTAATTAGGCCAGAAAGAATCAAATTGGTTCTTATCTACGTCTCCCATCTTTATGTCATTTATTTTAATTTCTTCTAATTTTGAAGAAGTACCTGTTCGTTGCACTCAGTTGAAAGATAAAAAAGTGAGTGAACTGTATGTTAAAAATATTTACTGACAACAATGAGTTAGTATAGGTACTGAAATGGTATGAAGCCCACAACTTGGCTCTGTTTGCAGTGCAAAATACTCAACCAAGTCAATAAAGCACAGAGTTAGGATATTTTATATAATTGCAACTTTAAACAAGAATAAAAATATTAAATGCCTTGATTATGAGATGCGAGAAACAGTAATTAGTCGGATAAAGGCATGCAAAGGCCAAGCATATTTCAGAGGGTTTAAATTTGGCTTGTGAATAAAGTAATATAATTAAAATGATAGGTTTGTGCACATGTAAAGCCAGACCGAACGAAAATAATTGACACAAAAAGGTTGTTACGTGCATAAAAAGGAGCGTAGTTATCAATAAAAGCAAAGGGCTGTGAAAATTGTGAGCAAGCTGAAGGGTAAAGCAAGATGAAGGAAAATTTAGAAAATTGCAAAGAGCAATTCCTGAATAGAGGCAACAGAAAAGAAGCAAACGACGTGAAAAGTGCGGAACTCAAATATCAGTGCGTTAATAAAAAACAGTGCAAAAGCAGAGCAGTGAAATTAAAAACGTTTGTGAGTGCAACGCTATGGAACAATATTAGTTATAAGCAAAAAGACAATATTTTAGATTAAGAAAATGTTAGATTGTAATTTATGTAATCAAACTTTATTCTATTTATGGTAAATATTATCAAACCTAATTTCCAATTAATAGTAGAATAACACTGTATCTTAGCAACATAATGCTTTTTTGTCATTAGCAAAGAAAACAATTGATTAAATTAATTTGAAAGGTTCTTGGATTTGTGCTCCACATTTGATTAAAGTTTTATAATAATAAACGAGTATTTTACAACCTAAAAAGTGGTCCATTTTATTGTCAAAGTGGTAGTGTACCTGTGATAACGTTTGCAGCAGTTTCCGCAACGAAAATTTCGCAAATTTACAAATCACATCTCCGAGGATATCAGGAGCCGTCCAACTGCAAATTATGATCTCCGCTTACGACCAAAATTAACATCGGAAGCCAAAGGTTATCAGTCCAGGACATCAGGCTAGTCTGCAAGAGCGTCGCCGTCGACACCTGCACCCAGGGGAGCGTCTCCAGCCGGAAACACTAGGAGCGTCACCTGATAGCAGCAACGAAGTGAACTTCAAAAGGTAGAGGTGCCTGCAATTTAAGTATTAGCGTTCGGGTAAACGACTAAAACCCAAGATTAAACCTTGCCGAAGAGGACCAACGTTTTTCCAAAAGGCCAATTACTTCGTGGTTTTCAAAAATCGAGCGGCTTCACCAGGTTTTGTTCGCGAAATCGGCCAGAACCAAGCTTCATAAACAAAAGAAAGTTGGCATCCTAACAATCAAGGCGAGGTTTGACGTCATCTTAACAAAGAAGGAGATGTTTTAATAGTTGCCAAGCGGGAATATTCTAATAATTTACCTGACGCGTTCTCACTGTGATTTCACAATTTTAAACGTTCAATTTCACGCTGTACACAGAAACCATTTTATGTTCAGCTGTCCCATTCAAAATAACAAGGCAGTCATCGCAGTACATTTCACTGTATTATAACTTATGAACTTATATTTGCTGCGAAGCAACGATGTGCTCCGTTCATCTGCCTTCTGTGCACTCTTCTCGGCCGCTGCCTGCAGGCCTGGCTTCTTCGCGTAGCTTTGATGGGAGTGTCTCACCCTCTGTGGTTCCAAACATCCCCCTTTTGAAGTCACTAGGATCTTCAACCGGTAAAGGACACACCTTATTGATTTCTCTGGTTGTGGGCCCAAAAGTAGTCCTTAAGTCGACGACCCTGGTCACGCCATCTTTTCCTTCATGGAGCCTGGATACTCTTGCCAATTTCCAACATAGGGATGGCAAGTTGTCATGCCATAGTAGCAAAGCCCCTGATTTCCCATTGGTTTTCCGTTTGCACCTGGTTTGCATGGTGCACAGGTATTCCTTGGTTCATCTTCTCCAGAATGGCTGTCAACTTCTGCAAATGCTTGAAGCGGTTCAGCCGTGTTGTAGGAACCTCCCTCAAATCTTCTTCCGGTAGAGCCTTCAACAGACCTCCGATTAGAAAATGTCCAGGAGTTAATGCCGACAACTCATTTGGGTCATCGGAAATAGGATATAGAGGCCGCGAATTTAATATTAACTATTTGAAAAAGTGCCATCTGCATTTCCTCCAATGTAAATACAGAGTTTTGAATGACTCTTTAAATGGAATTTTACTGATTTAATTCCGCTTTCATGCAATCCTCCAAAGTGAGGTGATCTTGGAGGCATAAATCTCCACTTAATATTGTTTCCATTAGATAATTATTGACAAACAGGCCAGTACTTTTCTCTCATATTTGAAAGCAATAACAAACCCTGCATGTAAATTCGTATGATGCTTATGTTTTATCAACAATTTTGTTAATATATTGTAATGGTATTAAGCCCACGACTTGGCTCTACTAGCAGTGCAACATAATTAACCGATTAAATAAGCATAGAGTTGGGGTGTTTTATGTAACTGCAATGTTAAACTAAAATTAAAATATTAAATGCATTGACAGTGAGATGCGAGAAGTAGTAAAGTAGTTGAGTAAGGGACGCAAAGGCAAAGCTTATTTTCACAGGGGTCGAAATTGACTTTTAAATAAATCAAAGTAATAGGTTTGTGTATAATGTGAAGCCGAACCGAAAGAAATTAATACACACAAAAAGGTTTGCTATGTGCATGTTAAAAGAAGCGTAGTTTTCAATAAAGCCAAGCAAAGTGAAAATTGCGAAGAATCTAAAAAGGTAAAGTAAGCAAGAATCAAATAACAGGACATTGCCAAGAGCAATTAGAGAAGCAGGCAACAGGACAGGAAGGAAGCAAATGAGAAGTGGTGAACTCTAATAAATCAGTGCATTCAAATTTACAAATAGTGCAATAGCAGAGCAGTGGCTAAAACTAAAATAATAAAACGTTTGTGTGTGTGGCGCAATGAAACAATTTTAGATATAAGAAAAAAACAATAACTTAGATTGTAAGAAAAATGTTAATTTGAATTTATGTAGTCAAATTTATTTCAGTTTTGTCCTTTAATCTATCAAATTTAATTTCCGTTAATATTGTAACTTAGCAACAAGATGCGATATTGTTTAATAACGGGAGAAAACAATTGAATAAAAATTACTTGGCAGTTTGTTGAGATTTGTGCTCCACATTTAATACATATTTTTGGTAATAAACGTGTTTTCCAAGTTATACAAAGTATACCATTTTATTACCCAAGTGCCAGTGTACATGTGGGAGTATTATCATAAAGTTCCGCAACTAAAATCCTAAGAATTCGACGAAACCATTTCCGAGGACATCGGTGCCGACCAGTAAAATTTTACGATATTCGACTACGGCCAAAATCAGTATCGGAGCCAAGAGATCAGCAGTCCAGGGCATAGTACGGGTCTGCAAGAACGTCTCCACTAGATTTGGCAGCAAAGGGAGCAGTTATAGCTGAGAAATTCCAACGGCGTCATCTCCAGTGCACCATCGGTGCAGTTCGACCAGATTTTCTAAGGTACGAAATTAGCCTAAAAATAAGTGTCAGCGTGCGGAAAACGAGTTACATACAAGATCAAACCTTCCCGAAGACGGCCAACGTATTTCCAAGGCCCCAGTTGCATCGGTTTTGCAGTAATTAGCATGGCGTCATCAAAATCCGTGGTTTAGCGGAAGTTTGGGGCTGCTACAGGAAGCTACCAGAAACAATTGCAATTAGACAGCGTCTATCCTACGTCACGAAATACGTTACTGCTAAAACAAAAATTTATTATTTGGCGCCAAGCGGCGAAAAATTTGAAGTTTTACCTTGCGAATTCTCATATTTTCACTAGTATAGAAACTTTCAAAAGACCGCTGTTTGCGCGAGACAACCATTTTGTGATTTGAGAGATTGTGGACATTGAACTAACGTGTATTTGAACTACTGGCTCGAAATAGTACAATTCAGATCAAATTAAATTACATTCGACTTCGGAACCTACCTGAGAGGGAGCTTGTCTTTTATCGAGAGCTAGCATTTTTAAATAATTACAGTTAAATAAAGTATAAAGAGGGGCATACAACCATTTATTTTGTGCAGTAAATATGTACATTTCATATTTTAACCAGCCTAGTAATTTACTGACAGGCAAAGTTTGCGCACAGTAAAATATAAAACAGTGAATTGTGTATTGGATTTGCCTTACTTTAACTTATCGAATATTTAAATTAATTAATTAACCAGATAAGTAGAGGCTTCCACTGCAATATGTCCCTTCGGCAAAATTATAGGATGCTTCTTATTGAATTCAAGATCCCCGTTAACTAGCTTACTGCCAACTCTTAGAATGTTGTTGGTATCGAGAAATAGATTTATCCTTCTCCAAATTTGCTGTTTCTGACTGAAACATTTCGCGCTGTGCTAGCCTGATTAGTTTGCTTTCTGTGTTCTTTATCTCATGTCTCGATACGCCTAATGTCGAGGTTTTCAGCTCGACCCAGATTACTAGTTACACCGATTTAAGGCTCTACTTGAGAAATTAAAGACTTCAGTAGCTTAAAATATGTCAGTTAAAATCTGTCTTCTCCAAAATTTCTGCTTTTACAAGAAAGCTTGCAAGAGGCTGTTTAAGTCATGGAAACCTGAATCCCATGCATAATGACACGTACAAGTCATAATGTTTACTATATTTTTCCCGTCCCTATTTGGCCTGCGAAATTCCTATTACCCGTGCGGCACGTACTTCCAAGGACAGATAATTTGCCATACTCGTCCTTACATAAACACATTTTATTTTAGACACTAAGCTATGATTAAATAATATTAATTACTAACGTCCATTCTCAATATAGTCTAGTGTTTATTATGTTACAGTTAGGATTCCTAACACCCATCAGAAACCTTTGTGAAATGTTTTTCATTGTTTGACACAAAATGTGAATTTTCTAATAACTTTGACGAATTACTTCGCCACTTTCGGAGGTGCAAACATGTGTCACTTAGAATTTCATCTGCTTGTTTTTTCAATAACAATCTTCTTCCAGATTGTCTGCCCCGGAAGTGTAGTCGTCTACGTCTGTGTCTTCTATAATCGATCTGGAAGCCACAGGATATTTCTCCTTGAATTTTAAGGCAAATTCCCTCACACAACGTGTCGCAAGATACGTTGCTGGCATTAAACCATATGTGACAGTTTTTAACTTATAGATGGAAATCGGATTGTTTATACAACGCTTCTAAATTATCCTGTGAAAATCACATTGCGTTTCATTGACTAATATCTGCCTAATATCAGCTGACAGGACAATGTTGAATTTTATAAATCTCAATAAGATTGAAAATACTTCCGATTGAACCGTTGGACCATTTTGCAATATGTCATTGAGTGACAAATTAATGCTGGTCTATTTTGTCGTCGAACTATCAAATTTTTGTGTTACATAATAGTTTCCACTACTGTTTAATGCCAAAATGTCTAATTCTGAACAAAATTGGGTTATCTTTTCCATGTAACCCAAACTTTCGTATTCGTTCATGAAGCCATTATATTGCTGTCTCAAGTTTTCGTTTTTATTTCATTGTTTTTCCAAATTATAGAATCTATTTAAAGCTCCCGTAAAACTATCACCTAATATATGACCTTGTGATTTTAGTGGGTAATATACCATGAATCTGTCTTTAGAATTCCTGACCTTAGCAGCCTTAAAATTATTTTCACTCGGCTTCTTCTGTTAAAAATGATTCATGTGCAAACTCTTCAGTCTCCCAAAACCTCTCGTAACGAGTTTTGAATGGCATTATCGCTCTGAACGCTTATGGAACAAGCCTGTTCTGAGTAATAATTCTATTTTACCTAATTTCTTTGCTAACTTATCAGTTATACGAGTATAATTTGCTGTGGAGCCACTGTCTTAAGAGTGCTCTAGCCTTTACTGATTTGTGTTTTGAGTTTAATATGAGCACATTGGCAGTCAATAAAAGAACTTGAAACATGTGTTTATTTTCCAACGCGTGGCTGGTGACTTCATTGCTTAAATTCTCATTGGGGTGTGGAAATGCACTTTTTTGCGCAGTATTTTTTTCTGCATCTGCTTGATGCAAGAGAATATTATGTTTTTTGAGAACACTTTATACAGCGCTTTGCCTTACAATTAGAGAATTTGTGATTTTTTCCTAAACATAAAATGCAGAGTCCAATTCTATTTACTACCAGTCTCCTATAACCTGAATTTAAATTTTTGAACTCTTTCCAGTGAAAGATTATTTGATTTCATTAGAAGCTTGAGCAACATTACTAATTGCAAATCTTTCATATTTTTTCTGACGACTCTTATTATCATTTTTATTAGAAATCGTTTTAAGCAATTGACACCTCTGTGCTAAAAATTTCGCTAAAGTGGGAATTTCTTTGGTATTTGTTTCCGTTTCCCAAATTTTCGCGAGTATTTTCTGCTGTATTCACGTCAACTGCTTGTACTAGTTGAGGTTGATTTGAACTGTCCAAATGAACTGACTGAGTATCCGAGTGATTAGAATCGATTCATTTTGGCACTATTGTCATGGTCGAATAAAAGAGATTATCAAATCCTTCCCTTTCGTGATTTGCTTCCTGTTCCTCATCGAGATCCTCAATTTTTATCTGAAAGTCTTGGTATTTGCTTAACAGCTTACGAACATCGCGATATCTAATCTTAACTTCAGCTAAATCACTGTCATGTGTAAATTTATTTATGAAATTTAAAAACTTTGTCAATTTACTCTTGATTGCCGCGCGCTTCCAAATCAAACTATTTAACGTAGCCATCTCGTTTGCATCAAACAGTAAAATTCCTAAAGAGAGTAATAGTGACCCTCCGCCAGGTAGTAGCAATGTACGCCGTGGTGTGTTCACACTCTATAGTATTGATAAGTAACTATAGGTGAACAAAATCAAAAGTAATAGAAACTCCCATCAACAATTTGTAAATTGATGTGAACACCCTATAGTATTGCCAAGTAACTATAGGTGACCAACTCAGAGTATTAGAAACTCTCAACTACTTATACCGGGTGGCCATAAATATCTGAGATCCCGGTAACCATGGAATTAGCTACTTATAAATGTTGGTTAGCATTATATTTCAATTACAATAAGTATTGGTACCTATGTAATGTAATAAAATGTAATAACAGGAGGGGAATGTGCCCCGCATTCTGCAGTTTAGCCTACGACTCGACAATAAAATTCTCCTGTTTTAATTCCATTACTTATTGCAATCTGTAATAATTTTTGACAGATAGGAATTTTAGTTGTGATGACATTAATGACATTTAGTTTAGTTGGATTCATCACTTTAATAAAGCGGTGTTGATTCCAAAGGTAATGTGATATCAGATATTTATGGCCACCCGGTAGATATCATAAATCTGAAATGATCCTGCCCAACTACAAGATTATCAAAACTTTGTGTTATGTGAACATGAGATTATTTCAGTCTGAAGCTAACGACCCGTTGAAATACTCTGTCACAACCAAGCGTTAAAATTAAAACCATCTGTATGATGCCGTAATGAAATCATTTAAACAGAGCGGCACAAATAGGTTAGGAGTGGGAGAGAGATGGAAATAGACTTGCCTGGTATGTGCCGCCTCTCAATGTGCGGTGTAGAGCAAGATTGAAATGAAAAGACACCAGCGTCATACCTGCGCTAAAGTTGATTTTGCGTCGGACGGGTCCATTACGTAAATAAAGGGGTAACCTTCTCTTTGACAGTAGCGTCAGCTAAATATATTTCTCGATATTTATAAAGTTTTCTACCCGGATCGCAAAACGCAGACAAACATTGGCTGTTTACTGTTGTTTCAGTTTTGTTTGTGAGCTTTGTTCGATTAAGAGTGGCGCGTGTATCTTATTCTGTAGTTTTTGTAAATTTTCTGAATTGCGATGTTGTGACCCTTTTCAAAAACAAATAAACGCTGCCAATGACTGAAGGTCAATGATAGCCGTCGGCGCATATGACGTCACTTACTGGTGTCTTTTCATTTCAATCCTGCTCTACTGCAGCTGGCCGTCTCGCTCGATCCCATCAAACACGTGTGCGCTTCAAGATTTCTTTGACTCACTGCACAGGTGTCTTCTCCATACGAATGTTCGATGCACTCAGTTCAAAGATAAAAAAGTTTGACTGTTTGTTAAAATATTTATTGACAACAATGAGTTCCTATAGGTACATTTCACTGTATTATAACTTATGAACTTATGTTTGCTGCGAAGCAACGATCTGGCCTGTTCATCTGCCCTCTTTTCACTCTCTCTTCTCGGCCACTGCTTGCAGGCCTGGCTTCTTCGCGTAATGGTTCTCATTTTCATTGATACTCCACACATATTAATTATTTGAAGAAAACAATTTGTTTTATAGACAAACAACACCCAATGAAAATTAACAAGACAAACTACATTCTTTTGCTTGTATTTAATACAGC
Source organism: Agriotes lineatus (assembly GCA_940337035.1). Classification (NCBI taxonomy): domain Eukaryota; kingdom Metazoa; phylum Arthropoda; class Insecta; order Coleoptera; family Elateridae; genus Agriotes; species Agriotes lineatus. Next base: position 12,057 of record CALNHX010004910.1, on the reverse strand, counting down.
AATGAAACATAATGGAATGACATAAAAATAATGATGAATAAAGTTATTACAAAATAGTGTCTAATATAACTTTAAATAACTGTCAAATGTGCATATCTATAAAAAAATTATAAGGATATATTTTACAAAAAACAAATTCTACCAAAGTAAACCATGCTAAACACTTACTTGTATAAACAGACTACAACAAAACACTGACATCATCCTGTATAATGCATTTCAGGCAGGAGTGTCAGAGAAGCAGTTACAAGACAGGGACACAAGAGAATTCATATATGACTTCATCAACAAACATGGGGGACGTGAAGCAATTCAAGAAGAAGTTCAAAAGACCAGGAAACCAGCTCCAGCGCCTCCATCTCCGAACACAGGCCCACCAGTCCCACCTAGAGGTGCTGGTCGACCTCATAATGTATGTTTCATTGCTTGAAATTGAATTATAATTCACATCTATTAAATATGTGACTTACAGAGGGCTGCCCCACCCCCTCCGCCCAGTTCCACGCAAACGCCACGGCCACAGCCAACTCCAAAAGTTGTCCCTCAAGTTAATGCGATTCCACCACCACCTCCTGGCGTTGCTCCACCACCCCCGCCGCCACCCCCACCTCCAATGGAAATACCTTCGCCACCAGCAATTCCAAATGAGATACCACTAGCAGCGCCAGTGCCACCAGCAATACCAGATGTCCGTTCTGCTCTTATGGAAAGCATTAGAGGAGGAACAACGTTGAAGGTATAGTACAAGCTTTTTTCTATTATGATTTTTCCCCGTTTGCCATGTTAAAAATTAAAGTCATACTGCACAATCCCTCTGTTATTTGAATTAAAGCTTATTAGTAAATACTACTTGGTGCAATTCATATGCACCTGGCCTCGTATGTTAGAAAAAATTGCACACCAGACCTCTATCCTTAACACAGCAGTATAGTTCTGTCCTAATATTCTCCTTTTCTTAGCCGGTTGAGGTGGAACGAAAACCTTCTGCCGATAACAGTGGCCGAGGTGATTTAATGAGTGAAATTAGAAAAGGCTTTCAACTGAAGCCTGCCAATGTAAGTAGATTTTTAAAGAAATGTTGATGTAAATAAATCCAATGTTGACCTTTACAGGAAAGAGAGGTGAAACCCGTATCACCTCCAGCTGAGAAAGGTCGAGGAGATTTAGCAGGTGCCTTAGCCCGAGCATTAGCTGAACGTAACCGAGTGATCCACTCTGAAGACGATAGTACTTCTGATACGGATTCTAATGATGAGGAGTGGGATGCCTAAAAATAAATGGCATATATATTTTTATAGTTCTGTTCATACAGATGAGCTGTGAGAATCGGCAAATTATCATATTGGTATTTGCCTTTAAAGTGGCAGTTTCATGCCAAGGTGACAAGTCATCAGTGTTACAACTAATAGTTGTACTAAAATTTCAGTGCATTACGGCTTTTTGATTATTGTATGCTGCAAGTTTCATTAAAAAATGTTTTAAGTCATTTGAAGATAAAAGCTCATGTAACAGTTTAATTTTAGTATAAAATTTGTGGTTAGAATTTGCTTTCGTTAACACGTGATAATTCTTTTCTAACTTACTCTAAACGTAAAAAGCACATATACAAGCAACAGATAATCGAAAAGCATTGTATTTAATATGTCTAATTTCCATGTATATTTACATGATTAAACTCTTACTTTCAGAGCTATTTTTAAGTAACTATTCCTGTATAACATTGCCTTGTTTAAGAGTATCGACTCAAAGATACGTCCTCGTACCATAAAATCAGTGCAGACGATTAATATATTGCTGTTTGAAAGTGTTCAATGATAACAATGCGCTTTTAAATTGTTCTCAATTCCGTACTTTTATTCCTTAAAAATTATAGATTAAATGCAGATTGAAAATAGTTTGTAATTAGTAAACAGTTCTAACACGGTGAAGTAATTCTAGTAACTGGCAATGTAGCTCCTACAGAATTGTTAGTAGCATGAACTTAAACCTCCTTAATGAATACTTCAGGTTTTATATTTTATGAAACAATATTAATTATTATGTGTAAACTGTTAATACCTAGTTTAAACATATTTCAAGTTAATAACTACATAACCCCATGCAACCGTTAGTTTTTAAAAATGATTTTATGTATATATTAAATATATTTTGTAATACAGACCTATTTATTACGGTTTTGGCTCTTGAAATATTGCATGTACAACACCTACAATAACAAATAGTTTTTGTTATTAGCAATTATATACAATTTTTACTGTTACATTTATCATTTAATTTATGAACCTTATTGTATTAATAAATCATAAAAATATTGAGTATAATTATATTTTATATTATGCTCACATACGAAGAGATCAAGAAAGACTGACCAAAAAAACTTTCTTCCTCGCAGGTTATCAATATCTACGTCAAGTTTCTGCACTGCAGTAAAGTTAGCTGTTTATCAGCTGTCAGTTTCAGCTTGTTTGTATTTTGTAAATTAAAATTTTTCATTAGTTTCAATATTTTTCGCTATTTTTAATAACAGTTCTTCAAAATTAACATTAGCATCCACGTTTGTGACAAAAGTAAGTCAATTCTTCCTTTTTATTAATTGTTGACAGGTTTTAGCAAATGTTTCTATGTTAGGTTAGAACTGTCGATTGTAATGCCATTTTCACTTTAGGACAAATTCCTTTTACAATCTTCGAAATGAAAATAGAGATGAAAATGTGAGGTGGGTTCACCCAATAATGCTGTGTGTTGACAAATTCTGGGAATGATTTCCCGAAGCAGAAGTGGATCACGAATGTTATACCGTCACATCACCAACGTTGTTGATCACTTTCAAAATACAAGAAGCGTTTTTCGAGGGAAGGCACCTGGTGGTGATGAGCTCCAAGGGGTTATTTTCAGCTTGAGGATGCCACTGCGCATACTGCCGGAGCAACTTGTCAGTTTATTGAAGCGTATTATGACAACAGTTATCGGGATTACTTTGTATTCTGTCATTTAAAAAAATATTAATTACCAGAATTGATTGCACACATTGGACGAATTAAAAAGAAGCGATAGAAGATGCTGTGCAAAGAATAACCGAAGAACAGCTGTATGGAGTATTTAAAAGCATGAAAATAAGAGTAGATTCCGTGTTTAGCCAGTAGTGGTGCGCATTTCGAGCATCAAATGTGATATATTTAAAGCTAATTGTTTATTATAAATGAATAAATCAATTTAAATGGTGTTATTTGACTTGAAGTTAGCAACTATAGTTCAGACCCATTCAGTGCAAGGCGGCACATTTTTACTAAGGGCATATTTTATGAGAGCGGCCAAGCCAATCATTTTTTATCTCTCGGTATAAGACTACTCCATTGAGTCGATAGAGGAAGCTGTCAACTGCATAATAGTTGTGACAATACCCTGAGGACATCTGCTTATTGTTTCTACAAGGTCCGGCAGAATGAAGTATCTATTTTAAATTGAGTTGTTTTTGTTAACGGCTAAATTTTTATTCAAAAATCAAACAAAAGGTTCTTCAGGAAACACGCACATTTTATTTTTTAAACATTTCATCAGTTAAGTGACCTCCTCGCTGCTGGCACTCTTGAAGCTGCTCCTACCTTTTCAGCATTTTCAAGTATGCGTACAGAACGAGTTTGTTCCTTTTGCTTTTTCTTTGGCACATGAGGCAGTAGTGCGAAACTTGTGTATCCACTTTTTAATTGTTATTCGACTAGGAACTGCATCTCGTGGATTTAAATGAAAGTAACGACGAAATAAACGCTGGGTGGTTACAACAGAATTGTTATTTTTAAAATAAGCTTCAACTGCAAAAGAACGTTGAATATTTGACCAATGCTCTATATTCACAGCTAAACTGACATTTCTCGCAAACACTTTGACAACTTTCTTAAATTTCCATTTATCGCGAAAGCATGGCGACTTGAATTGAATTTATATCGCATTATATTATGAAATAAATTAACTTTGAAAATGGATACGTCATTCTGTCGGACCCTGTATAATGGTGGTACTTCCCACACTGATATATTGCAAACAGTCTGAATAAATTAAAATTCACTTTTGCCCCGACGTTTGGCGACATAAATTTGCAAAGGAACCTCTATCTGGTGCCTGTTTGTAATTATTTATTTATTTTGGTATAAAAATAATATAAGTTAAAATTACGGGCAAAGATCCTAGTACACACAATTCTCGGTTTATATTTTTATATTTTTGCCTGTCAGTAAAATGAGGATGGTTAAAATGAACTGTAATAATTAATCGTACAAATAAAATGGTTGAATGCCCCTCTTTCTATTTTATTTAACTGCAATACCAATTACGCTAACAGTCGGCAAACACAAAACCTCTTATCGCATGGGTTGGGTTCATAAACGGACTATTCTCAAATTTTAGGTTTTTTGTTTCAACGTAGCTCGTTTGTTCGTTATTAATAGATAAAATTCACAATCTCGTAAATTGACAGATGAACACAAAATGGTTTCTTGCGTACAGCGGGAAATTGAACGTTTAAAATCGTGAAATACAGTGAAAACGCGTCAGGTATAGTAGTTTATTTATCTAGAACGAAAAGTGACATTTTAAAGGACAAGAAAGTTGTTTACGGCCGAGGCGTCAGCCGAGGACGGAATTACTTGCGAGGACCTTTAAAAACACTTTTCGTTCGTGGTAAATACAACGGTTTATTTTATACTGCAAGTTTAATGAATTTTAAATAAAAAGTTGTAAATTATTTCAAATTTCATGTCAACAACTGACGTATAATTTTAATGTACTTGAACTTTAATATTTTACTTTAAAGTACTAAGACTTTAATGTTCCATTTTTTTACCATAAATAGGCCGAAAAATTTTTGACAGTATGAAATAAAATTATTTGAATATTCCCGCTTGGCAACTATTAAAACATCGCCTTCGTTGTTAAGATAACGTCAAACCCCCCTTGATTGTTCGGATGCCAACTTTCTTTTATTTATGAAGCTTGATTCTGGCCGATTTCGCCAACCCTGGTGACGCCGTTCAATTTTTAAAACCACGAAGTAATTGGACTTTTGCAAATCCGCTAGGCCTCTTCAGCAAGGTTTAATCTTGGGTTTAAGTCGTTTTCCCGAACGCTCACACTTAAATTTTAGGCACTCTTACCTTTTGAAGTTCACTTCGTTGCTGCTGGATGACGCTCCTGGTGTTTCTTGTTGGAGATGCTCCCCTGGGTGCAGGCGTCGACGGCGACGCTCTTGCAGACTTGGGCGATGTTCCCGATCGCTGACCTCTGGGTTCCGATGCTAATCTCGGTCGCAGTCGAAGATCGTAATTTGCAATTGGCCGGCACCCGATGTGCTTGGAGATGAGATTTGCACGTTGTAAATTTTCCGTTGTGGAAACTGCTGCAAACGTTATCACAGGCACTCTACTACTTTGGCAATAAAATGGACCACTTTTTATATTTCAAAATACTCGTTTATTATTATAAAACTTTAATCAAATGTGGAGCACAAATGCAACAACCTTTTACAATTTTATTCAGTTGTTCTCCTTGTTAATGACAAAAAAGCATCATGTTGCTAAGATACGGTGTTATTCTACTATTAATTGGAAATTAGGTTTGATAATATTTACCACAACTGGAGTAAAGTTTGATTACATAACTTACAATCTAACATTTTCTTAAAATCTAAAATATTGTGTTTTTGCTTATAACTAATATTGACCCATAGCGTTGCACTCAACGAAAAGTGGCATTTTAAAGAACGAAAAAGTTGTTTACGGCCGAGGCGTCAGCCGAGGACGGAATTACGCGTTTTGTTTATGAGTAGATGCAAATTGCCTCGAAACAGAAGATTTCACAGATTTATTATTTTCACCGATGAATGTACAGTCGTGTTCATTAAAGTGTTGTACAACATTTGTGCTTTGTGAATATAAATTAATTACACAAACTCAAAAAAGCGTTGCAGGTATATACAAATATTTTGAAGGTATACATCTAGGTCTACCTAGTTAATGACGCAGTGAAGTATTGTTGAGCAAAAACACAACTACCAATAAACTTATAACTGTCACTGTACAACACATTTTTGAACAACTGTACATTTAACACCAACGGGCACGTATCTAATGAAAGGTGTCAACGTTTCAAAGGGTCTATGACACATTGTCGAATGTACACAACGTCGAATCGATTTTGAAAGGTTCACAATGTCGAAAATGTACACAACGTCGAATATCATGTGACGACCATATCGCCGAATGTGACCACAACGTCGAATGCTGATGAAGGACACTTTGCCGAAAGTGTCCACTTCGTCGAAAATCATTAAGCAGTATTTGCGAACCCGATCTTACCCGATCAGAATCTAGTTTGCGTGGAAAGTGTAAAATGTAAAGCTCTAATTAACAGGGGGTGGACACTTTGTCGAAACGTGACCACAACGTCGAATTCTCGAGCGGTACATATCGTCGAACTTGGCCACAACGCCGAATGCTAGAAAGGGCCACTTTGTCGAAACGTGACCACAACGTCGAATTCTCGAGCGGTACATATCGTCGAACTTGGCCACAACGCCGAATGGCTAGAAAGGGCCACTTTGTCGAAACGTGACCACAACGTCGAATTCTCGAGCGGTACATATCGTCGAACTTGGCCACAACGCCGAATGCTAGAAAGGGCCACTTTGTCGAAACGTGACCACAACGTCGAATTCTCGAGAGGTACATATCGTCGAACTTGGCCACAACGCCGAATGCTAGAAAGGGCCAATTTGTCGAAACGTGACCACAACGTCGAATTCTCGAGCGGTACATATCGTCGAACTTGGCCACAACGCCGAATGCTAGAGAGGACCACTTTGTCGAAACGTGACCACAATGTCGAATTCACGAGAAAGACACTTCGTCGCACGTGACCACAAAGCCGAATGCCTACCGGCAATGCCTCGCCATGTATTTTTCATTAAATAAAATGGACTTTAACTGTTTATACCATGAACAGTGTTCCACATACCGAAATTGGATGATAGCCATCGTACACTTAAAAGTGTGTTTCTTACATAAAAATTCCAAATTCTACCAAAAATAAGTATTTTTTTTGCTAGATTATTATCCACTCTTGAATCATTAACGTCTCGATTTCGTCTCGACGTTAAACGATTCACTCGTGGATAAAATTTAACTTTATCGTCTTGTATAATAAATTATTATTATTGGTTATTCAACTCTATAATAAACAAACTAGTGAAATTGGTCAACTTGTCAGAAACGGCCATTTGACAGTTCGCGGAACAAATGTTATTTTCCACATTGTTAAACATCCTTTATCTAATAGACGTGTCTGTCTGGGACGCTGTTTTGTCCGGGACGCTGTTTTGTCCGGGACGCATTTAGGCAGAATCTACCATTGATTAGCAATAGGCTATAAATTGCGCTCTCTCATTGGTTGTTGTTAATCGCAGGTAGGGTTTGTCCACGCATTGCTAATCGCGGGTAGATTTTGTCTTCAACATCGTTTTTTGCTAATAAGTGATATGATTGGCCTTGCTTTTGCTAATCAGCGGTGTGTTTTGTCTATACTTAACTTACCATTTAAACTTGGGTAATAATTAAAATTTGGATTAAAATAAGTAGGAGATTAGGTAAACAATTGGTGAGAAAATTCAACTAAAAATTATGTACTACAGAACAAAGGCTTTATTCGTGAAACATACTTTACAATAGCTTACCTAACAATTAGTGTGATTTCGCATTGGGTAAGTTTCTTCTTACATTTAAAGGAAGATTCCTTTTTCGTTTAGGATTTGTTTTTCATCCTTTGCTGGCCGACCTGCAGGTCGACGCTTACTGCCTCTAGTTACACCTGGTTTTCTTCTGGCGGCAGACGTCGATTGAACTCTTATTGAAGCACCAGCTCGATTGCGTAGACAAAAAGTACTACCGCACCTACTTAAAAATTTATCCCAACTGTTTTTTGTTTTTACTTTTTCCAGCCTGTTTAAACAATTGCGCAGAATTACTTTAGATGTACCGAACTGTGCATGTGGGTCTCGTAGTGTACCAAGAAAACTTTCAAACTCATTATCTTCGGCACTTTTGTTTTCTAGAAGGACTGAGTTTGTTTCAGAATTCACATTTGCAGCGTTTATTGCATCATAATTTAAAACTAGTTCGTCACTCAAAGCTGGATGATTTGGGCAAGTCGACTTAGTTTCAACGAGTGGTGCATAAAAATCTTTATCCTTCGCGTTATCGCCTAGTGCTAAAATTGCCATCTCATATCGTTCATTGGCGGCAGTTGCAGTCGGATCAAATTTTAAAAAAAACAGCAGCCTGATGCTTACACAATCTTCCGAGGTTTCCACTGGGACATGTACAATGTCCCACGTTCATGTCGATGTCATAAAATTGTTGCTCGCACTTGCTACTGGGTATTTGGAAATTAAATTTGTCAATTTGAATTATGTTGTCTTTCGTCAAATAGGATGTTTTTTGCGGCAGATTATGAAGAAGAAGTTTTTTTGTAGGTACACGTCCATGAGCGAAATTTCTCAAACGCCGAACATAATATTGTTCAAGAACGGTGCACGTAAAATCAACTAGTGAGACGACATTGTAGGCTTTACATCGGTTTAAAACTATGTCTTTATAAAGAGGGACACATATTTCAGCAAAATTATTTGTCTGATGGCCATGTGTAGTGCCATCCCTATATGCTAAACACCATGCACGCCGCCGTTCCCAGTAAGTTTGCAAGTAAGATACCCAGTGTGGGTATTTTACGTGAATTTCCATTGATAAAGCCAATTTAAAATTATTTTCAGCAGCTTCACTATTTGATGAAATGAGTATATTCTTGAAATATATGTATAAAATTTGACGATCTCCTTTTTCAATACAATGTTTCTTCTCCAATAACCATCTCCAGATAGATTGTGAAACACGAAAAGCACAGAGTAAAAGCTTTGATGAAGGAAATATTACACGGAGAGCTTGTCTTTCTGATTCGCTATCATCTGTCATTATGGAATTTGGGCAGACACCACCAAAAGCATTGTCTCCGAGAATTGCTTTTATACCCCTTAGACCAGATATAAGTATAATCCGCCGATGTTTGATTTTTTGTTATGAAAACGCCGAGAGGCACTGCTCCAGCAGAACAAATGTTATGACATGATTTTCAGCGTCGCAAGAAGATGTACTGTCAATAAAAATAATGTCCTTTGTATGCGGTAATTTGTAGGATCTTCGCATTATTGGTGTCACTATTACCACACTAAATGGATCGTCGTTGATGTGCAAGGAAATACCTAACCTTTCATATTCAGGCAGCTTCTCTTTCAATTTCAAAAAAAAAAATTATGTATTCAGAAGTTCGCTGTGTAAGAAGTATGCCCACACCTACGTGTTTCAGCAAATGGAGGAATTTTTACTTTTCTTAATTTTTTTATGTTACCCCATACTAATTATTATCCTTTGTATTGAGTAATGATTGATAAATAAATAGAGAATTGTTCAAAGAATAAGATTTTGTAATTGGTTTTTATTAAACTGGTATTATCGATACGAAAAATTCTCTATTTCCGAAAAAGGGTAGGTTTACGAATACTTTTTACGCTCACTGCACCTCCAAAGATCCAATGCCAGTACGTGACCCGAAGTTAGTTTTCCTCCATTCAGTGTACCAGTACTTTACCGTTCTGTATTTTGGATTGACATAAGCATTTGCAATACCATCTCCGTCTATTGAAAGCTCTAATTTATTATTGTGAAAATTACAAGCCTCCGTAATACCCATGCCATCGTTAAAGTATTTTTCGAAAACATTTTTAAGTTCGTTAGTAGCAGGTAAATAGCTAAGCGTCCCTGCATTGCTTAGTGCATGGCTATGATTGTTGTTAAGAGTAATTACAGCTGGTAGGTTCTAAAATTGTTTCATTTATTTTATACACTACCTGCTGAATTGTTTGACAAACGTCACTGTGACATTTGTCACAATTCAGCAGGCCGTGATTTTATAAATACCAATAAAATTGTGACTAAGTAGATTTACCCTTAATTTTTCATTTCTATAACAGCTCCATTTTGTCTGTACCTTTACTACATTAGAAAATGACGTCTGGCAGTTAAGGTTTTTTGATGTTCTTCGGGTGGACTTTGATTTATTAAAGGACGTATGGTGGCAGCTGTACTCTCGCCTAAAATTTAAATTGATCACATTATGAATACAAGAAAACTGGGATCATCAGCATCTACACTACACAAACCAACGCTATTCAGTCAAACCGTCGAACCTGCCTTATAAACTCTAAACTCACTTATATCAACAACTGGTCAATAATCCTTGTTTTTATATTGTTTGTGCAGAATTCAAATTTAGCGGCGTCAACTCCACACAGCACCATGCTTTCCAACAACACAGAACGGACATGTGATGTTATGTATAAACTGAATGTTTTCTACGATCGTGTCAAAATGACAACTTTTTGCACAGTTTCTAGTATGAAAAGTGACTTTCGCAGCACTCTTAATATTAGTGCCCGATTTACGTCTTTTTTATTATACCTGCATCAGAATCGCCGTTTAAAGCACGCCCGAGCGTGCGAAGACAGGCGATTAAAGCTCGCCGAGCTTTAAAGGTTGTCAAGGAAACGACTGAATGCAACAACGGACATGGACGCGACAAAAACGTAAATAATTCGCCTAACTATAGTAGCAATATTATTATGCCCTCTCGATTTATTAGGACAAAAATTATTTCTAAGTTTTTAGTGCGTAATTTATTTCCAGTATTGGAGGTATAATAAAAAATAGCGTAAAGTATTCGTGGATAACTGGTCTTTAAAACACTTGCTCTATTTTGAGCACTCCGGCTACGCCGTCGTGCTCGAAAACTCGCGCGTGTTTTAAATACCTTGTTATCCACTCATACTTTAATATACTATTGTGCACGTTGCCAGCGGCGTGTTTTAATACTAAATTAAAACACGCTTTGCAGTAAATTTGAATGTCAACATAACCTAAAATGTCTAACACAATGTGACGGAAAAAGTGTCATCGAACTAAGTTTGGATATTTCTGTTACGACCGTAGAAAAAATCGCGTATGATACACGTGTATAAGTGCCATTAAAGCACTAGCGACGTTAAAAGCACTCCGCCTTGCTTCGTGCTCTTAAACTCGTCGCACGTGCTTTAAAGGCGTACTTATACACTAGAATCATAATATACTATTAACAGCCGACTGTTTGACAGCAGTTCAAACACAGTGATTTTACAATCACAATGCAGACATTACTATAAAGAAACCTACCTGCATACTATCTTCTTTGATGCAGCCTTGGATCTACGTAATACCCAAGCAGTATTAGTTTCGGCAGAAAATTCCGCTATCCACTTAACACATTTTTCACTTGAATCAATGTCAGCCCAAAGCACTGTGTTTTCTTTTGATTGATTTACCAGTTCATAATTAAAACTGGTCGGCAATTTTAAATCATTAGTCATATTGCCACGTGGACAGTAGACATTAATATAAAAGATAATTATTAACGGACACTGGCAGCACCACGCGAACAACAAAACAGAACTGTGCCGGTGGAGACAAAATCTACCCGCAATTAGCAATGTGTGGACAAACCCTAGCTGCAGTTAGCAACAACCAATGAGAGAGCGCTATTTATAGCCTATTGCTAATCAGTGGTAGATTCTGCCTAAATGCGTCCGGGACGCTGTTTCAGCAGCCAAACCGTAAGAGATAGAGAAAAAAGTTATTTATATGTTTGGAATGGTCATGTCAGGTCAGGAACCGAATTTCAGTCACGTGACACTTCCGGTTTTCGAGAAATCACAAAAAGACCGTTTTTCAAATAGAACGCGTATTAAATAAAAACTGTTTCGGCCGCCAAACGTAGATGCGACCCTCTGCGCCTTAAATCCTCGATCGGTTAGGCAACCACTTTGACACCTTCCAGGTCTGGGTGGTTGCCTAACCGATCGAGGTTTGAAGGCGCGTTAAATGAGACATTTGTCTCACTGGACTGCTAGTTTATTACTAATAGCATAAT